>RJJA01000362.1:0-58685 GCA_003724045.1 Lepidurus arcticus
AAATGCCGGCTGAGTTTGAGTTATGTCGACAACAGCCGTCCACACCGGCATGCCCTATCTATAGTGTATATGATCTAAGGTATTCGTTACCAAAGGAAAAGGTCAACACAATAGATGGCGTCACTTGGACCATTCCAACAGGCTCAAAGACGCCATTATGATAAGCATGCAGTTTCTTCCTGTCTTGTTGGTTTTTAGTGACCAAAGTGTTTTTTTGGTTTGGTATTTAAACCGATTGCTACGTAATCAGGTAGAGGTAAGATGATATTTCACTTTTTTCACCGATAAATCCTTTGCATAAAGTTTCCGAGCAAAACCTACAAGCTTTTTAAGTTAATTGTAACAAGTTCAACAAGCAAATAGAAATGTATTCAGTATTCATCTCTTGATCCTATGCTAAAACCTCAACTTGGAAGTTTAAAAGTTACGTTGAGCTTGGTTGAGATATACATTTTCTACAGTACAGTTGAGTTAAAGCAATCTGAAAACTGCCTTTACAGCCTGAAAGTTTTGCTGTGAAGTGTACGACAACGAGCCAAAATAATTTCAGCAAGCCTGGGCTGGTTTCCGCGCCAAACTTTCCCCCTAAACTTGCTGGCTCAAGCTTGGCTTCCTTTGATTTCTTCGGGAATAGCAAAACGCGAACTTTCTTGTGCTGCGTATCCAGGTCTGATGATTTGAAAATGAACTAAATAAGGGCTTTCATTGTAGAACTCTTATACAAGCAAGACTCCATTCCGTACTTCAAACAGCGATCCTCAAGCCCCCTGCTGTCGGTGGTATTGCCAGTGGATCAATACGCTTTTTTGTCTCATGTACAATATAATAAGACAAACAAGTTTTCGAATGATCTTCACTTCAACTTATCATCCAATTTTGGGACAATCTGATCGAGATTGTCTACTTTCCTCCGGTGGTACAGTACTTTGTAAGATCCATGTTGACTTGGGGGAGAAAAGTAAGACTATGAGAATATCTTGAACCAGAACAGTGAGCTAATGAGACGCTCGTTTAAGCAAAAAAAAATCAATATTCCAGAGACTTTCTAATCGCCGACAGGTTAGCTTGATAAATTTGGGGGCCATTTCAGCGCCAGGGAACGAGGAAGTTTGGCTCTAAACTTACGAGTCTGAGGGCACTGTGCTGTGGAGCTGAATCTGCATCTTGGGTTTGCTTTTCTTTCCGTGATAGATGCACCGGGGAGACTGGGAGGGAAATGAAAGGACTTATCAGTACGATTCGGCATTCTTCGTCTCTTTTGCAAACCGTCTGTGAAAGAAGCACATCACCACGGGTGCAGATTAAACCTCGAGCTATCCTTCTCCTTTCCTTGCTTCTCGACTTTTCAACTCAAGTTGGGCCGTAACAGCTGCGGAGCTCGCTCCAACTTTTACTTTAATTAGCGCCTTGCCACACAGATAGGATATCCCTGCGCCGTTATTAAAACTTGGCATTCAAGTATGGAAAAAAGGACGAAAGTGCCATACTTGTTCGAAAACACACAGCACAGACGATTTGTTTGAGTTTGTTGTTATAGGGGTTATAGCGTGGAGCTGTTACTCTTCTCTAACAGTTAAGTTGTGGTGGGTATAAGACCTGGAGAGCAACGCTAACAGTCCTCGGGAGCAGCAAACAGTCCAATTAAGCTGTCGAGGAAAGAAAAAGAATAGGATGACAATCGTCCGCAGGGGGAGCACTCGTCGGAGGAGGGTGGGGGAGGAAAAATGTTTATCTGCGAGTCTAATGGCCAGTTTTATATTTCCCATGCTAGTCGTTTAACAAAACCCACTATTTACAAGAACCAAAGATTGTTGCACTGCTATTATGATAGGAGTTTATCTCGCCTTATTTATTTATTTTTCTTTTAAAGAAAAATTCCTGTGGTGTGTTTCACAAATAACGAAGCTATCACTTGCTTGTTGCCAAGAATGCGAAAAAATTTGATGACTTGGCTTAAATCGTTTTAGCATTCCGGGCCTGCGCGTCAATTTTTTTCTTTCGCCGATTTGGCAGAGAAAGTCCTTTTCCGTGCGCCCAGCTCTTGTAAACAGTTCTTTTTTTTGCGGGCATTGTCATTGTGGTCTGTGGCTGCGACTCCAATTAGCGCTCTTGCTTTACCACTGTGTGGTGTATTGGGACACCGACCTTTACTCTTGCCTTTGTGATGCAAAGTTAATTGAACTACTACGCTGTTTGAAGCAGGGAGAAGTTTTCTTCTCAACACACCAGGTGGACGGGTACGGAATCCCGGGTTTTGACTCGGTAAGGGAAATACACCAACACCCAAACCCTTCCTAAGAGGTCGGGTTGCATTTATAATGGATAGACTGGATGGATATACCAACAGTACCAACACCGTACTTGTGCGCCCTTTCGAGAGACTTTTTTTTCTTTGAAATAGCCCAGTTAAATCATATAATCTTAATCTCAGTTACTTTTTCATTGCCACTCGAGAAACTTGCAACTTGTATTCAGCATCAATTATTCCATCCTTGGAATCGCAGGTATCCGTGCTAAAAATGTCCAAACTCGCTTACACGTATATTTTGTTCGTAGGACTGGCCAGATGAACTGGCAGTCTGTCTTTAGGCGCTCTTTCTAGGCTCGCAAGTTGTACTTTTCCCCTTTTTAGCTTCCCAAAGTCACTCCGATCCGTCTCTGGTAAAACTCCTTTATGCTTATAAAGAAAAAGTAAACTATCGCTGTTCGTTAAAGAATTTTTGAAGGAATTGTATTGTGTAAAATTTTGTTTCTTTCAAGCTTCCGAAATTGGATAGGGTACCTCCAAGGCCTTATGCGAAGTTGCGCTGCTTGCACGAGCCTGCATTAGACTGATTAGACATGTTGCGCGCCTGTCGAGAATATTTTCTTGTCTACATCTACTTAAAGAGGAAAAGCAATCCAAAGATAAAAAGCTAAGCTAATTTTATGAAGAAAAACCATTCCGAGATTGGTATAAAGAAGAAAAAACGGAGTCGGATTGACTCGGGTTACCGAACTTGCCATTGGCAATTCGTGGCGGTTGATCTATCTCTTTAGAAAATTACCTTTTTTTCTTTTCGTTTTTTTTTAAACCCCTCTTCTGGTTCGGTCTGATGGTCTTCCGTCTTTGGGCCAAAGCAAAGAAGTCCGGGAAAGTAGAAAGGAAATGTTGGAATGAGATTTTGATTTCAGTCACGTTATAGCTTTTACCGGTCCATACGGGCCCCTTTTTAAAAATCTCGTTTTAAAACAAGTAAACTCATATCTCCAGCAGTTATTGAACCAATTTGCCCGAGGCTGCGAGCCTGATGATGCCTTGATTATTGTCTGGCTAGCTCTATTTATTTGCTAGCCATCATGATACTGTAAAGCCTCCTGGATTGCCACCGTTGAGTTTAAGCTTTTGAAGCATTGAATGAAGTCACGATGCGGTTGCCGTGGTTTTGGTGCCCATTGTTGGTTATGCGGGAAAGCAGTACGTGCCTCAGAAAGAGAGTTGAACCAGCATTTGGAAAGATGATTACTCCGAAGCATGCAGTTTATTTAGTCGTTTAGTCGCATCACGTCTCCGGCTTCTACTACATTCTTTTGATGTAATGCCTGATGCCAGGTTTGTATGCTACCATCATGTCTCCCGTGGGATTCTTCAAGATATGTTGATAGAAACTTAGGCGCTTTTTCCTTTTCTCTGCCATATAGAGTCGTGTGCCATTTCTATTGATTCAGGGCAAGCGTTGTCATAAAAAAAAATATAAGCTCGTAAGCTAGGCTATTTTTCTGGCGTTTGCAATTAACAACAAGAGAAAACAAGTGAACGCCAGCGGCAAAGAACGCTGGGACGATTTACTGGCCGTGTGTAGTGGAAGTATATAATAGTATATGGACAGATCCTGGGGAGGGAGAGAGGCCATCAATATTGGGTTGGCAAAAATCGGAAGCTGGAGAAGGTGCATATTTGTTCTTTTTGCCATGTTCAAAGACAAGTTCGACCTCTGTGTATATTGGAAGAGGGGCTTATATTGCATAGTTATGGCTTTTATGGGTCTGCTTGAGAGAAAAATGACGGGAAATGGAATTTAAAATTGTATATGTATCTTGAGTGGGTGATAGGAGAAACTCAGACTGGGACTGGACAAACACCAGGACGGTTTTTGTTTGCGTCTTTGGTGGTATTAGTTCAATGGCGGCTTGAATGCGGATTTTTATCTCTCTCTCTCTCCTTGAATATGATCCTGGCGTTTGGGGGTTTCTGAGGACGACACAACAATGCTTTTCTTCCGCAGAAAAAAAAAGTTATGCAACCGAAGAAAGGGAATCGTGAATTTCGCTGTTGCCAAGGTTTCTAAATCACCCCAACTCCGAGGTATTATTGATTGTACTTGAACTTGTTTCTGGGTTAGCAGTGGAGAAGCTGTTCAATAGCATTCTTGGTCTCGTTTCCATGGTCTTCTGTAAACGGGTTGTAAGACGGCTTTCGGTTTTTATGAGTCGTGTACAAGCCAGAAAATTCTGATGGATTTTTTTTTCACGGAATCTTTGTTTCATAGAAAACCGCCCTTGTGAGACGGTAGGCGTCTCTTGGGGGTGTCCATCCACGGGTGCTATGACGCCTTATTTTTCGGAAGTTATTGTTGCAGGCTTGGTTATAGTCTCGATAGTTAAAATCGTGCTGTGCATATTCTTTCTTTTCGTTTCACTTCTTTGACTTTTTCTTGCACGGCTTATGAATAATTGACAGCCTCCGGTGTGTTTTGAACGCATCCTTCTGGAGAGCATTTTTAGGGAGGCCACGTGGCGACGAGGTCTATTTTTCTCAGCCAAGCAATCAACAAAGGATTGATGGGTCGTTGCATAAATTGAATGGCACCATGGCCAACGATGGTGATGAGGGATGGCAACGTTTAGGAGCAATAGTAAGGTTTTCCGTTGAGGAAGCCTGGTAGTAAAGGAAAAAACGTCGATTCTGAAAGGGACAGCCAAGGAAGAGGGAAAAGCATTACGATTGCCACCATGTCTGCGGACGTATTGAAGCATGAAATGAGACGCCTGAGCATGTTACATTACCTTCTCCAACCTGCTCCAGTATGCTATGCCCGTTTACATAGAGCATTCCTTGATTCGTCATGCATAAAACGGCGTTGACATCTAGATTTTGTTTAGGGGCCGATTCAAAAGGGTTGCAACTTTGTTTAGGTTTCGAGCGTCCTCGCTCAAGAAACCCTGACACTTTTGGCAATTCATTCGATCCAAGCAATGCGTTTGGGTTGGGTTTTTTCCCTTCATGCTGGCATAAACTCAAATGCGCTTGTCAAGTGCTGTGTTCCATGAAGCTGCCCTGAGCAGTGTTTCATCTGCTGCAAGTTGCTGAGGTATCGAACCTTCAAGCTTCTTTCACGCCTTGTACCTCTCCTTTGTGCTAAGACCATGTAGATAGCTTTTTATGGGGTGAATCGATATACATAGTACTGCACTTTTAGGAATGAACACACTTTGCTTTCTTGCTGGATATACCAGGGGAGATTTCAGGGTGATTCAAAGACACAAGCCTCCCCCCCCAAAAAAAAAATTAAAGACGCAAAAAATCCAAATCTTACCGAGGAAATTCCATGAATACAGGAAGAAAGAAGAATTTTTATTGCCTTGCATCTGCTTCACGCCAAGCTTCCCATTTCCGTCTGCCCCATACATGGCTGGCATGACAATGAAGGACGAAGATAATGGGGCACAGGAGCTGCATCCTATTGTCTAAGACTACAAGAAAATCTGTCTTCAGGTAAAAACAGAACCAGTCAAGGCTAAAAAGCACGCGTGGACCCACGTTTATCTAAGTGCTTTCCCATATAATCTTGTTTAAGGCCAATTGCTGTCACTTTTACTAACGAGACCCCGGCGGTCAAGCGGCATTGGCAAAGTAATGGTGGAGTTCCAATTTGGTACGGGCTAGGGCGGGTTCGCGGTATAGATTCCGCGGGAATGGGCAAGTTTAACTTGAGCGGAGGCATTGTTGACCAGACGGAGTTGATGCGAGATCCAAATATTGGCTGCGTTCCATCTTTCTTTGTAAAAGGGTAGTCATCTGACGTTCAAATAGATGAGTAACCTTCTCGTCGCTCTTCTTTGTGCCAGTGTGTGCCCAACATTTTAGATTTGCACGGCAGGAAGCTATTTTAGTGCAGACGTTTTTTTAATTTCAAGTTTCGATGCTTTGTTCTCCGTGATATGCAACGGGGAAAGCCGATCTTTCCGAGCTTTCCCGCCTACCCAACAATGGGCACCCAATGACCTGGAATGCGGATAGACCATAACTAGGCGAAATTGGAATTTTGAATTCATAGTCTGGAAAGTAGCCGAATGTATATATATTTACATTACGCGACTGAATAATTGTACATTTGCTTATTTACATGTCACATTTGCACCATTCCAATTTCGGCAAGCTGAGAAGTCCACCGCGTTTTTGCCTTCTGTCCGGGCTGGATTTGGAGATGTTCCTTAAGAGTTTTTGGTTGATTCTGTCTCGCTGCAGGGAAACACATTCGACATCTAGTTTCCACAGATCTTACGAGGGAGGAAAAAAGGACTGGAAACAGGGCAAAAACTGGGGCACTTGTAAGGGATGCACTTTGTTTTACATGAGACTATTCTTGAGACACTTGCAAAAACACGGCGAGGTTACGTTCACTAGTTTGAAACAGGCGAATAATTTTTGTTCTCTATCGTATTTTTGTAGGTGTTCCGTTTTCTATTTCTGCCGCTCTAATGTTGCCATCAACCGTGAAGATTGGCCCAAATTCGTACGCATTGATATGAAAACGAGGGGCTCGTCAGTATAAATTCTATGCGTGTGTGATTCGAACATTCTCACGTTTTTCAAGTTTCTTTAGTTCTTGCGACCAAGAAAGTTGTCCTGGCAGTCGGAGTTGCTGCATGTTTTTATCCTGAAGCTGCTTAAGTAGTTTCTCTGGAAACAGGTTTAGACCAAGTCGAATTTAAAGTTCGTAAGTAAGAAGTTGTACCTTCACTGCTGCTTCTGTAATACCGATGAAAACTGCCCTTTCGTCACTATATACCTCTCTCTTCCCCAGGACAATCGATACAAAAGGCCGTGCAATCATGGAAGTTATACGAATAGCATATATTTCGAGCATTGTGCTCACATTTGAACCATTTCCTATACTGGGTTCACAAGTAACGCTGTTTCGACACGCAGATCTTTTCGCTGCGTGAGTGCTTTAACAGGATAGTAATCTGCCAAGACCCGGCAGATTACTACGACAGACCCGGCCAAGACCAAAACCACCGTTGCTGTCGCAATCTTGGTCCAAGCGCCATAGTAATAACAGAGTAGCTTTTAGCCATTGTCATGCAATCGGGCATTAGCTACTGGACGGTGTTCAGGTCCCAAGTACGAATGGCGAAATATATATATATGTATATATAATATATAGTTTCCATGGGCCATTTGCGTTAAGCCGTCCTTCGCTGACCTTTTTGCAGTGTGGGCGACATTTGCAGGTTAGTCACATTCCAGGTTGTTTGTCGTCCGCCGAATGTTGAGTAGAAACGTGTTCCACAAGCCCGACATTTTGAGCAAGAAAAGTTGGCGTGACTAGGAAAGTTTATGGGGAAATTTTACGTTCCTTCAGACGCTTTTTTTTTTTGGTAACAGTTTAACGTTCAAGTTAAACTTGCGTTGATGCTTTTGTTCGGCCGTTACTGGAACCATACTTAAGTGTTGGCACTCTCCGATTGCTTTTACATTCCTTCAACTGTTTTCGTTTGTTTTTCATAGAACGTATGTTTACGTTGTTAACATTAGGTGGCAGAAATTCTTAATGCCTAGTGTACGTTGGCACAACTAGTATTGCCGGTACAATTGGTTTGGGTGTTGTGGTCCGGCGATCGCGTGATTTGCGGTTCTTTCATTGAAATAATATGCACGCACGTGTTGTGTTGCGTTTGTTAAAGACTCGTTTACAAGTTCTTCGTGAAAGGTCACCGAGAGTAACCCCTTTTCCATTAAGGAGACGTATTGGCATGGTATATTCGCGTTTTACCTTTAACGTTTTCTTGGATTTCAGTGGGGGGCTGCCCAACAATGTCGACACAAAACTCGGGTGGGAAACCCACTGTGTTTGATGTGGAGGTACTTTTGGGCGTAGTGCAAGTCACCCCAGACCAAGCATATTCTATAAAGTATAGGCTTGGATAGTTTGGTTAGCGTTTGTGGTCCGTTTCGTGTCAAGTTTCGGTCTTTCATGAGTATAGCGCAGGAAATAAGGAGCGCCTGAAGTTCCACATTGGCAGGGCACTTAAAGTTTTTGTCTCTAACGCAAGTCGGTAGTAAAAATCTTCATTTAAATTAATATAGGTATTCAAGTAAAAACGGCAAGGAATGATCCATTAGTTGGGAGAGGGTCGTGATGGGTAGCAGATTTTATTGAACGCTATACAACTGCTTTACGTGTGTTGACCCATCCTGCTGGCACACACTCATCACAACACCAAATGTCATGGCTGGCATTCACCGTACAAAAATTTTGAAGGGAGTTATCAAGTTTTTACGTTAGAATATAAGAGGCTATACCCACGTCCTTTTTTAGAGGGAGGGAGAGAGATTTTTTTTTAAGAGTATCCTCTGACTGAGGAGAATGAAAAGTAACCAAAGCTGTTAACTCCCATCACGAGCAATTGGTCGATATGACGGCAGTGGCAGCCTGGTGATGGTAGTTGTGGTGCAGGCGATGGTGGTGGAATGATGAGGACGACCAGAGTCCAAAAGCACAGAACGTGCTTAGCGTGGTAACGAGCCATAAGAGGAGTCGTCCCGTCGGGCTGGCCGTTGATGCACTGCTATGTTGCATGGCAGCCGGCTTCTCACCTAACATGATGTATAGCAGTTAATTAAAGGCATAATAAATTTGGTAGGAAACCGGAAACTGGCAAGCATGCAAACGTGACTTGGATAGAGTGAGAGGGCGCGAGAGTCCTTTCCGTTTAGTGGAGTTTTACGGGAGAAAATTACAGGTAACCTAGCTATAAGGGCACGCCACGCTTTATGTTTTCGATTACAAAATAAAAACCCTTTCTTCAACTTGGACTGGACCATAGTAAATCTGCCGGAAAATTAAGCACAAATTGTTGTCAGCTTCCCTCCGAAACAGAAGCCAACTGTCGAGGAGATGACTAGCAGTGTCGGGGACGCTAGAGCCTTTGGATTTCGGGATTGGCAGTCGTAAAAAAGGGCTAGTATACAGTTGGACTCGGTCATTTAGACAGCGGAATCCCGTCAGTCTTTTTTTTTCTTAACAAATAGACAATTTGTCGGATTTGCAGTAGATCAAGCGCATTAAGTGCCAGCGGATTTTTATTTATTTATCTGGGGACGGTGAAACTAGAAATGTCTTAAAGTTTGAAGCTCCCGTATACCATTCCGAGCTAAATGTGTGCAGAACCCTTATAATATACATGTTAAAAAGTAGGGAATGAGACTGTTAAGAAGTTGAAAGAATAGTAGCTGACTTACCGTTAAGGATATGAACGGTCACAGATGCTGGACGGACATTCGAAGGAACGCAGGTGTAATTTCCCGAGTCGGTGCTCTGCGCTCGTGCGATTTTCAAAGTACTCGATGAGGCATCTCCTTGGACGAGGACGCCTCGTGCTCCTTCATAGTTAATCATGCGACCATCGTGATACCAAAACACGTAAACAGGTGGAACACTGCTCTGTTTGATGACGCAGATGAGTTTGAGTTCACTTCCGCTCTTAACATATTTTTCTGGCCCGCCAACGATCTCCGCCTGGGCCTCTGGCAACAACAACCACATATGTATATAGTCTTAAGCCACACACACATAGATCATACATAGTTGTAGGATTATTGACATGTTAAACAGAGATTGCCTATATAGGTTCTTAGCCAGAGCTAGGACGTCTGAGATGGTTTACTTTTCTACCCTGCGAAATGACATTTCCCGAGTCACACGCTAAGTTGTGTATTAACATGCAAAAGACTACTCTTGTGTCCTCGTATATATCTACTTGAGTTTGTTAATAGAGTGCGGTTGACTGGATAAAAGTTTGGATTTGTCGTCCGGTGTGCATTTAAGTTTTCTGTCTACTGTAACGAACTCTTAATTTACTACCATAGAAATACTCCATTTATAAATGACAACTGACAGATTTCATCGCATTCTTTCGGAGTGAGCTAAATGAGTTTTTTTTAAGCTTATGTAATATTTTTTGGTTTATTTTTGGAAAATAGGGGAGTATGTTGGTAGCTTTGCTAACGTAAAGCTTTTTATTCGTCATTGAACGTTGTTTATATATATTTGAGCCTTAAAAGAACACGTGGGCTAGAAAGGGAGCGTCTCAATCATCGTAAGCGTCTTATATGTCCATGGGTCGTGTGCTGATGCTTAAAAATGACAGCAGCAGACGCGTGGAACTCGTTTAGTGTGCCAGAATCTGAACTTTTGGAGACTTCGCTTTTCGTGTAGGTAAATAATGTGAGAAAAAAAACAAGAATAATGTTTGTGGCTGTAGAGTAACTGTGTTTTGATTTGCAGCGGCTTTTTTCCAGGGCTTAATTTTTTTGTCAGTAATAAAGGCTGTCAGTACTTCGCGGAAGAGAAAAGAATAATTTGAGTCCTTTTTTGGCTGGCCTTGCTAAAGCCATGTCTTTTTTAAGTGCCTTGTAGCATACCAGAAAATTACTAAAGTAGAAGAAAGGGTTGGTTTTGGCTTGTCTGGTTGGGTTACTGTGATCCCTTAAATAGGCGTGGCTACTATGTAAAGGAGGATTAAACCCTACCTCTGCTTCTCGTTGATATGAGCCTTCCATTAAAAAGTGCAATAGATATTGCATTCACGCGTCTATTTAAGTTTAGAATAAGCTTCCTGGTTTGAGTCTTTTTTCCGTTAAATTTTCCGAGTAAAAGTGCCTGGCAGGAGGATAGAAAGTAAAAATCTGACAAAAAAGAAAAGGAAAAACGATTGCAGCGAGAGAAAGAAACGATTGAGAAAGATTCAGACGATGTATCCTATACTGACAAATGTTTTATGACCAGTTCATGTATTTTATCTATTATTTAGTCGGAGTCGGTCTGTAGAGCTCAATTGAATGAAACAAATTATATATACTGTAGAAAGCTATAGAAAAGCTGTTACTCCTTGTACTATCTTCTAAGGTTTTTCTGTTAGCCAGCCTCTAAACAATTTTAAGTAAAAAATATTTTCCCATTTAAGCCAAGATATTGGGCTCAGCAAAAAAAAAAAAAAACGACGTTCGTGCCAGTCAAAAACCTAGCAACGTGGGAGTTTTTTGCCAAAAAGTTGTCGATATAATTATAATAAAAAAGATTGGATCTATTTTCTATGGATACACTTATAGTTATTTTTCTTTTTGTCGATATCGGACCGGAACTGTGTTGATGGATCAGTGTTGTACTCCCAGTTGTGGGAGTAACGGATGATGTTGATATATACATAATAACTAAGCTTACATTAAGCCCATTATTGATGCCGTAATATTGATATATATATATATATACACACAACACGAGCCTTTGGCGCCGGGTGAATAGCAATAAGAAGGTTGGTAATTTTTTTTATCTATTTTTATGTTGCTGTAAGAGTTATGTTTTCATGTAAAATATCCCTATGGAATTGGGAATACTTTTATTTTGCCTGGACGCACTTACCTACGACGTTAAGTTGAATAAATAGGCTGCTCGGAGGATGTGTAGATAACTGACATTCGTACAGGCCGCCATCTCTTTCTTGGACGAAGCGTATTTGAAGCGCCCAATCTTGAGACTGAAAGAAACAGCAAATAACACACTTGAAAAAAGCTATACCGTAGACAGTTTTAAGTCTAGAGGACCTTAAGCAAAGTCTCGGAAAACAAGGGTCGTTTCAGGGGGCTTTACTTTTTCTCCACATGGCTTATCCATTTCGTCAACCAAGTTGGATTACACTGTTAAGCCTGGAAGAGGCCTTGTGTCGGTTTTCCCCTAGTTTTATGTTCTATTTTTTATTTATTTTTTTGCTTATTTCTGCCAATAACTTCTATGTTGCGATAAAGGACTTTGCACGAAGCGCACACTTTTTTTATTTTACAGTGAACTGTTACTTCCATTTCATTCTCCCCTAAATAGTGGAATAGGATGACATTACCGTATCCCCGGAATTTTTTGCTAATGGAATGGAGCAGTTTGAGGCTTATATCTGCGCGTATAGACACAAGCAATGGAACTCTGGGGTCAGTCGACCATTATGGAAACTTGGTTCTTTTCGAGGAAGCATCCTCGGTTTGATACATTATTGCTACCCATTAAGAATAAGCACAGAGAGACTTAACTGGTTTAATACGTTCACAGAGCTCAGAGAACCGTTACCAGGTCTCATTTGGACAACCTTATGGCTAAGTCTTTTAAAAGGGCATTTTTTCAGTTCATTTTCTTGGAATTGTGATCCGTTTGAGGCGCATTGGGGATTTTTCTACAGTGCTGCTGTCAACAAAGAAAAGTTCTTTTCATTTTCCCGCTTACATTCAGAAAATCCCAGAACTTTGTACAGAACGTAACCGTATATCCTATGATGTACGGTATTTAATCGCTTCAACATGCCTATTGTCCTTCCTAGAAACATGAAAAGACTATTGGTCCGTACCTGAGCTGTTCGTGGTGGGCCTTGAACTTGGAATCGCTCATCACTGGAGTACACCGTGTGGCCCACAGTGAGAAGATGGTAGTCTTTTCTTCTTATCCAAGTTACCTGTGTTGGGGAGACACAATGAACATCGTCTTTTTAGTTCAAGTAAATATTATTTGAATGCTATGTTTACAAGCAGTATTGATTTAAACGTAAAATTATTTAGCATCCTTCGGAGCCTATATTAAAACAGAGCGTGAGGATTCCGTAAATACTTGGACCATTCCGAGGGGAAGTAATACTAATATTGCTTCTCATACATCTCTGGCATTTCCGTCTGCCGTAAATTCGCATGAGAAGCAAAACAGAGGCCATTGGTTTGCGTCCAAGTATAGCTTCCCAGACTTTTCTCGAAGGAAACGTGCAGTTGACACGCAGCCCCTAATTAACGTGACCAGGGGAGGTCTTTGGTGAAAGCAGCCAATCAATACGGCATTCATGAGAGACAGGGCAAGCAAAAGAGAGAGAAAAGACGACCTGCAGCTAGCATTTGTTTGTCTGTTTCGGTGGGTAGTCTGTGTGTTCAGGGCAGCTTTGCTTGCCAGCCGCCACGAGCTCGATTTGATTGCCAGAAAGAGAGCTACCATCTGAAGGAATACTATTGGGAATGGCCTTATTCTTTCCTCATTAGTTGTTGACTTGTAGCTGCAGAGACTCGCTAAGAGGCTTTTGCTTGGGTAAAGGTAGAGGTGTGGAAGCAGTGGACCCGTTTTCCAACTGCAATTGGCGAAGGCAAATGGGGAAATCAAAGCTTGAAAGTCATCTTGTTATATTGCCTCAAGGAGGGAATTATGAAAACCACTGGATAATGCCATCAGCCGTCGAGGAAGGACTTTTTCTGGCCAAGCCCTGTCACATCCAACCCCGTTTGATCTTTCTTTTCACAGGGAAGTTTACATGATTGGGGAAGTTGTTTTATTTCGGTGTTTTTGCAAGGCCGTGTTGAGCGTTTTACATTGGCTCGTAAAGGAAATCATGGTGTAGATTATTTTCTTATTTTAGGTGTTAAAAATGGCAAACATTCAGTACGGTTGAGGCACGAAGTCGCTTTTGGCAAGGACATGTAAAACTGACCCCGTTATATCTTAGCTTGTTGATGCGAAATTTGGCGAAGCCTTGCGTAAGAAAGAAAACAAAAGAAACGAATAGCTAATTGCCGGCCAAGTTTCTATGCTTGTTTTGCTTCTGAAAAGTACAACTTTTGTCACACAAGTTTGCTGTTGCAGCCCAATGGCCCAAATCAAGTCGCCGAACTTTCGGAACAAGATTTTTTGAAACCGGCTTGTCACGTCAAGATTTGAAAGGAATCTAAAACAAACTCTTCTTTTGTAGCCGCAAGGTGCTCATTCAAACGTACTTCAAACAGTTGTGAACTTCATTTGTATGTTACTAATTTATTATTCATTGGAAAAACGGTGGTTCGGTTGTACAGTACATCATTACCTGTTAGTTGGTTCAAGATTACAGTCAAAGAATTTCTGGTTTGAACGAAGTTGTTCCGAAATTACCCACGAGCTGAGGTATTACGGGAGCCTTAATAGCAGACGGGCTCAAGATGGTTAGTCTTTTTTGTTTTGTTTTTAGCACGTGCTGGGCACTCTCTTATTAAACGTCATTCTTTCCGAAGACTGTATAGCTGTGTCGTTGGTCTTTATTCTCTAAAACTAAAGAGCTGTGCTGGGCAGCAGCTATTGACGCTGTTATTACGAGCGTCGAGGAAGACTTTGGTGTCTTAAGGATTTCGTCGTAGAATTAAGGGTGCTGACTAGCATCATTCTTTACGTTGGTCCACAATCAGTTCCCGTAGAATCTTAGATGAACAAAAGCCCCCGAATTCAGCGTCCCTCTAATTCTCGGCCAAGAAGCAGAGCTCATTACAATCTACGGACACTCTGTCTCTTTACAGTAGAGGAGCGCACAACCCGCACTCCCTTTAGTTAGTGTGCGTCGGATTTTATTTTTATATGTCCGGGGCCTTTTTTCTTTTTTCTTTTCAATGGCAGCTCGACAGCTAATGCCAGAAGCACATCTTTCTACCAAAGATGAAGAAGCCCCATTATGCTGAAGCACGAGGGAGGG
This sequence comes from Lepidurus arcticus, assembly GCA_003724045.1. NCBI lineage: Eukaryota > Metazoa > Arthropoda > Branchiopoda > Notostraca > Triopsidae > Lepidurus > Lepidurus arcticus. The sequence goes on from RJJA01000362.1 coordinate 14,779, forward strand.
CTGGTCTTTCTCTATGAGCTTTTTAATCACGATTATACGTCTCTGTACGTCGCAAATCAGCTATTCCTGGGACAGAGTGGGATTTGTACACGTGGATCGTACACGGAAAAAAAACGAATGCGCATTCTGCATTCGGTGTGTCATAAAAGATGTCATGCCACTCCGTTTCGCCCCTTAATGGCGACATTCTCGGCGTCAGACTTGTTATTGACACGAGTCCTTCTACTGAATTTACTGCTGTAATAATCTAATGGGTACCTGTGTACCTATATGTACCATGCTGTTAACGCTTGAGTCGTTCTATCCGCGAGACTCTTGACAGCATATAAGTCTGTCGAAAACTAAGCCACCGTTTTTCTTCTCTTCTTTTCATTCTGTTGTCAGACAACTACTGACGCAATAGAGCCGTCGACAGTCTTTTGCGGATAAGGAGAGTCAAATGAAGAAGATGAAACATTTAGGGCGTGTTAGACCTGGCGTTCTTAAGAGACGCGGATGATGATAGCATTGTTCTTACAAGCCTGGCTTCAACTTTCATGTCCAATACCAAGCAGAGTTACTGGCCAGGCTACCATAAAAGCCCACTGATGAAGTTCTTATCCCTTGCTCACGCCCCTCTAAGCCCGCTCCTTTCTGCACTACGCGAAGAAATAACGCCGGTTGGCTTCATAATACTCGCCAAGGTCTATTTCTTCCGTTACTTTTATTGAGGTTTCGTAGAATGTTATTGCTTTATATATACCTGTAAGCCAAGATGCTGTAGCTTATAACACGCAACTTGGATTTTGTCAGCTGGGATTTCTTCCCATGCTGCTGAGGATGAAAAAGGTGCCGGAAAAAGCTGTGCAATCGTATTACGTATTAATATCACAGTCGTTTCATAATAACTAGAAGCAGTACTTTTCGATTAGGAGATGCAGGATCGATTTTCCCTTTTTTCAGATAAATGATGCTAAGTAGAGTAATTTGCTCGCCCCAGAGGAAGAGGTATGACTCATTCAAAGTAATGAGTAGCATGTCATTGTTGGAAGAACGAACGGTGCAGAGGTTCTTGGAAGGCCTTTTCACTCAAACTCCCATTCGCCTTTCCTTCGTTATTACTGCCGTTGCAAGCACGGGGCCGTATGTGAGCTCGACATTCCTAGGACACCTGTGCGAAATGCACAAGTCGGAACTGCCTGTGGCTGAAAAGTTTATACGGCTTAAAAAAATCCAAGCGACACTAAAACCCCAAACTCTTGCAAGTCAAAAAGAAGAGGTTCTTTTGCAAACAAAGGGCAACAGCCCGGTGATGTTTTTGCGGATAAATGAGTTTCCTGCAAAGCTTAAAGCTTCTTGAGCAGAAGAGCGACACTAATGATTCTATGCATGTCAGGACTTCTTTTTGTACCTCTGTGTTCTGGTTCGCTTGCTGAGCCCTGTAATGACTTTTAAAGATTGCATCGTCGTTTATGTGTGCTGTGTGCGGAACAAAAGTTCATTAGGACTCTTCGTTTTGCTGCAGCCTCTTCGTAAAAGACGGAAAAATCGACTAAAAGACTTTTGGGAAGGCCCTAATAGCCACGTATTTTATGTCATTTTTTTTACAGCCCATACAAAATTCGCCAAGAACGTGCAACCATAGACACCCAGTAATGAGTACCAAGGGATATGTTCTGATATTTAATCTCCGTAGCTGTTATGTGTTCTGGTCAATAAAAACACGACCAACGTCGAGTTTTTCTCTCTCGCTTCCATTCCCTAGTGAAACTAGCACATCCAGCTAGACAATCTGATCCTTTTCCGGATATTACCTACACTTTCCGAATTCTTTCCGCCTGGGCTGTGTTTCTTTTTTTGAGGGGCGGATAGAGCTCAAAAGTAAGACAAGGTTCTGTAACTCAACGAAATCTGAGCATTGTACACAATGATAAACCATGCTTTACACTGCTGCCCTAGCAACAGCGACGTTGGAGGAGCATTTCGTAGGATAGTTCCCCTGGAATCATCAGTTTTGCAGAAATTTTTGGGTTTTGTTAGGCGTGTCAGGGAAAGACTCGCTTGCAGCGGAAATTCTCCTTCACGAGCATTGCGATGTGGTGTTTCGTAGCTGTCTGATAGATATTACTGCTGCTGGCTGGCGCTTACTCGCTTCGTAAAGCTCTCGGGGCAGTTTGTGATGCCGATGTATATGAAGGTTGTCGGCTTGCGGGCACTTGAATAAAGGATGGATTCAGCCACGGTCAATCGTCACTTTCTCCATCTTTTGCTCCAAGCCAGGATTCAAATCAGAAATTGATTTCGCCCATCTCTGAATTTTTTCGCTCGGAAGTGGGAAAAAATACAATTTCTACGGGTTTGGTTGATAACAAAGCCGTTATTTGTTGAAATTATAAAGAGTTCCGGACGAGCCAGTTAGTTGAGCTTGAATTCTTTTCCGAAAACCAAATTGGTGATACAAAAAAATAACTGTATTGGTAGTTCCCTTAAAATTAATTCAATCTTGTGTGTTACATATGTAAAGACGTGCTCTATCCCTGGATTTGACGTGAAAGAGCTTCCCATGCATAACAGAGATGTCCCTGTGGAGTTATGAGTCTTTCGGTTTCTAGAGACAAGCATATCTCTTCCCTGTCGAAGTCAGATGACAAACGGTAGGTGGGATTTCTTGTTACACTTTTTTGCTCCCACGTCAGAGCGAACGTCCATTCGTAAAATGTTGTTACGAGGGACCAAAAAGAACCTTTTTTTTTCTTTAACCTGGCACCTGGTTTTATCCTTTTGTCGTAAGGTGACTAATCACATCAATACCATCGATCAATCTATACTTTGTTCCCAAAGACAGTGCTTTATGCAGCTAGGACAGGCTGACTGACTTGATCATAAACCGTCAGGCTCTTTTTTTTCTTCTTTTTATCTCCTTGTTTCTGCATTCCGATCCCGTTAGAGTGGATAGTCGTTAGTGGATGGTCCAATGGAACTTTAAAAACTTGTACCCAGCAAATTTCTTTAAAATTTTCCGTTTGAAACGCCATCTAGTGAAAAACATGTACTTACCACCCCGTCTCCCAAACTGTGGACTTCGCATGGTAAATTAGCAACACTCCCACGCTGGGCCGTCACCATTGTTCCGTTGAGGGTCACAAAAGTTGCTCCCGACGTTGTGGCAACGAGTGGTGCTTCGTCATCCATGACTGTCATACTATTGTCGTGAACTAAATTTTCTCCCGAATTGGAATTGGAACTAGCTCGTCCCATGTTTTTGCTCGGTATCACATCCCGCGACCTTCGCTGGACCCACAGGGTATCATTTCTCTCTAGAAAAAAATAAAGAAATAGGATAAAGATAAAAATTCTATCAAGAAATTGTCAAATTAGTTCTGTCTCCACCAGCCCTGCCCCCTTTCCATTTTGTATATATTGCTTTTGAACCGAAAAAAAAGTCCCGATATCCGTTTGTGTTGACTATAACTATAATAGAGCTTTCGGTATCGTAGAAAAATAAAGAACGGATATTTTGGAGACTGTCAAGGATAGGTAGGTGGCAGAAATATCGCTCTAAAAGGAGCTCTAGACATGTGTACAGTCGCAAAGCGTGTACACGTTTTATTTGAAAGCTGTGCTATAGTTGCGTGATATAAGTTTCATTATATTTTACGGACCAGTGGTAGAAATGTGTTCACTAGGTCAGTTACAAGATGTCGTCCGTAGTCAGGAAGGAAAGAAATAAAACTGACAGCAAAGGCTAATTAGCTTTATACAGTCCATGACAGGAGCGTATTTCAACTCACGCATGCGAACCTATGTCACATGTTTGGGTCATTTGCATAATGAACCCTTCTAATCTGAAAACTTGGGTATTACATATAGTAAAACAAACATTTTAGTTCTTTCGAGCAAGTGTGAGCAAAAAAGCAATGCTGTAATGAAAACGTATGGCGCAGGGACAGGGAAACTCGTTAAATTTCCACTCATGCCAAGTAGGGTACACAGTATTGGACAAACATTCCTTTCTACTGTACTGGAATTACTGAAATTGAACTTGACAGGAAAGTAAAATTGACTGTGTGCCTACAGCAATACGCCAATAGTGTGTAGAAGCCTGCTGTAAAGCAGCAAGTCAACATTTGGAGCAAGTTTCGAGTACCAGCAGACCTCTCCATGTTATGAACTATTTCGCTTTACCACCTATTGCTTTCCTATCTCTGTTTCCCTGGTGAAGTGGAAATATTCCTTGCCGTTTATTTCGAAAATTGCGTAGAATTCTTCGAGTTATTGAGCTGAGCATTGAATTTTGCAGGAACCCTGATGTCGGGGCAAAAAAAAATATCGGACAGTTGCCTGACTAATTTACCAGTATACTGTATGAACCAAACAAGAGATGGCACTGTAGCTAAATGAATAAGGTAAAGTCATTATACCTTGTCACTGGTAAGGGTTTGCCCCTTGTTGACACGACTCCGTTATTAGTATGGGAAGTGTAACACATGGATGGGAGTATTCTCGGTTTAAACAAGCAACTTAAATGTATTTATTGTGCTCCTTTCCCTTGCGAGTAAGAGAGACACAAAATCCTGTCATCCTGTGAGACACTCGCGTTTGGATTGTTGCAACCAGACGTTTTTCATGAAAACCCCCTACGAAAGCGGGAATTGGTGTATGTCATCCGTGTGACGAGGAGTTTGAAATTACCTGGCTTTACTCCTTTGTTCCTGCGGAATTGCTGCAGAGCTCCAGAAACAAATGAAACTGGGGACAAGGGAAAAAAAGTTGCGTAGGACATTGACTTAACTAACGTGACGAGGTATGCATGAACCACTTATTGATTACCTCCTTACCATTTGTACTGTACGTACCTACACCAGCAGTACTGGGGTCGTAGCTAGGGGCACGACAGTCGAGCTCCCGTAACAAAGGACACGAGATATTGTACAGTCCCAACAGACCTATTCAGGTAGTTTGGGTGACGCGGCCCTACACATGGGTTGAGCCCAGATTTTTCTTCAGTACCGATAAAGGTTTGAATTTGTAACTATGATTAAAAAGAAAGCTTGGTTTAGAACTGTTCTAACAGCAGTAAATTAACTATTTTTTTCCTTTTAACGCTTCCCTGAAATCACGAGAGCTTTCCAATTCTGCATTGGTTTACATCCTTCAAGACCGTCGTTGTAAAAGGATTTGACGCAGTGAAAAACCGGTTCCATTCGCGGAGTGGTCATGCAATCGTTTTTTATTTTGTTTTTTTTCCCTCTTCGTCGTTTTTTGACGGGGTAACGTGAGTTGGGAGTATTGTGTGATTTTAAATCAAATTGTGCAATTTCAGGAGTCGAGCTCGTGGCATTCTCTGAAACAAGACCGTTAACGAGCCCGCATTTCGTGAGTAGTAGTCCATGGCAAGACTCTAATTGGTCGGGGCAAGAGTTCGGCCTGCTGACGTAGAGGCCAAGGACAAAACAAGTAATTTTGAGTTTGAAGCCCGTCGCCAAGCTGGCTGACGTGGTGGAGGCTGGCTGCTTATTGCAGATTTAATAGAAACGACAGCCACTCGGTGTGCCCCTTAACGATTAGCCATTAATAAGAGAGCTCTATAGCCTATAGGTAAAGGAAATGGAACAAGTAATTCTACTAATGTAAACAAGAAAGAGCACAATTTTCGCTTGAAAAAGACCCTGCATATTGCGCATTGAGACTCTTGACTAAGTCAGATTAGGACCCTCAATTTACTTGGTGCTTTTTCTCAGTCAAGTTATATAGATTACAAGGGTGCGCAGCAGTTTATTGAAGCGGACCTTTGCCTCCTTGACCACTTATTGTCGTCCAACTTGGCTGGCAATCTACCTCCGTTAGTTTTAGTCTTATAGAATAGCCCAGAGTAATTCTGTGTAGGGAATGCCTATACTATGACGGGTAGTAATGTTCTAGGATGACGCCTTGCACTTTAACTGAGATCGGAATCCAATGACCCTTCATTTTGAAATGCGTCGCTGTAGCCTTTTTGGGTTAAATTTAGCGGAGGGGAATTGATATTAATGGGGCTTCTTGACTTGGAGGACGCTGATAAATTAACTGGGAACGACCCAAATCGTTGCGAGAGATTGAAAGTCTTCTTTTTCAGCCTGGAAAATTTGACCTGATTTGCACTTTGTAAGTTAAGAAAGAGCTTTGGTTAGTGGCCCAACTGACTGATCTTTGTCAAGGGTTAATTATCCTAAGAATGCGTACGCTTTCTTTGTCGCAGGAACCTTTTTCCGCCCACGCTTTCCATTTTTATTGCCCGACAGCGTGGATTCTAATATAAGAATACTGATCTGGTTTAGGCTTTTAAGACCCTTTCGGAATGTTTCGAATGTCAAGTGGGAGTGACAGTGAAGTACATTGCTTCCTGTGTCCCCGCACTGCTCTTGAAAGTTCCTGAAAGAGATACGTCGTTTTCTTCAGCGCATCATATGAGAACATGCTTTGTGTTTGTGTATTAGGAGATAGGGTGATTCAATTCCAGAGCTCCCACTGAGTCTAGTCTTGCTGCTGCTATAGTGCTGCAGATCGAGCGACGTTGGCTTCGGGTTAGAACTGGTTTCTTCAAAGTATAAAAAGAGGTAAGGAGAAGGTGTAGTACTCTAATAATGAAACTGCTTTGTCACGTACTGCAGCCAGCAAGGAAAATGGAAGAGCTCCCATCGTAATGAAGCTGTTGCCTGGAAAATGATGTGCTGCTCGACGTGTGAACCACAGTGTCACGTATATAGCGCTTGCTATTTGCTGCGAGTACTTTGGCCCGAAATTCTTGAGCAACAATGAATAGAACTAACCGCGAAAGCGAAAGGTTTATGTGCGAAATTGGTGGACCAGAAAAAGAAAAGGGTTGTTTGTTATAAGTTTAAAGCTCCCCTCCCTTCCGAAAAAAAAGTGGTAATAAACTTAAAGTAACGGAAAACAAATGTAGCAATGCCATATATCTTGCCGAGCCGTAGCCATGGCCGTGGATATCACAATATGTTTCTAATCAATAAAAGGGGGGCACTGTGACCGTCCAAAATCGTTCGCCCCATGTGTTACCCTTCCACATATGTCCCGTGTATGCCCTGGGAGCTGACGACTCTACTAGCCGATCTGATAGGCTTAAAACGTGAGCTCTAGTAACGGGAAGGGGAATGCTTTACGAACAAGTTGAAAAAGGGTCTGATAACTCAGACTGTTACGTGTGTGACAATTAAACGACAGGAGCTGCGAAAGATAAGTGGGCGTGAAATCGTAAAAAAGCTCGAGTTTTAGAGGCAAGGATGGAGTAGAGAGTTCGACGTGCGTGTGCTGTCTAGCTCTCATGTCAAAGTTGCTTTCATGTTGGGGACATGTTTGACCAGCATAATACCCTCTTATCATCATCAGGATTGCTGGTAATAACTCATTAGCATATGTTAGGTGCAGTTGCAGCACGTCACGTGCCAACTTTTTGGAGGAAAAAGTCACTAATTTCCTTGGCAGGGTTGGGGCAGCACTATGACTAAGCGTCTAATGACCGTATTCATGCCATTGCATACAAGTCGCCAAGTACCCCCCAAAGTACGGTGAATTACTGGGACTTTGGCTATTCAATCAGTGGATCCCTCTCATTGGGAAAACGGGTTTCGGGCATTCGTGTGGGTAACAATAGGACTGCTTCAAAGTATAGGGACGCGGAATGGTGTCTGTAAGGAAGGGTAGCCAGCCTAAGGTCTAGGGATCGGCCTCTGTTCGAGGAGGTCTTGGCAAGCTACACTGACCGTGACCGATGTCGTGTGGCGAGAGTGTAGGGCTTTTACTCTACAGGGCGATGAAAAGAAACTGGCAGAACTTGGGGTTGGCTTTTTTTACGGCCACCTTTTTGCAAGGGAGCGCGATGAAGGAAGCGAGCGTTTATGCTGCTTTGCAAGCCAGCACACAGTTCAGCAGCAGCACAATGGCTGCATTGATACACTGTCTTTTATAGAGCGCAAGCCCTCCACTTTTGCATTGCGAAGGGAGGCTATATGCTCCGAGATTGGGTGCTTGCAGTGCCGCTATACACGTAACGTCATTAGAAACAAGAGGATTATTGTTTTAGGGAGGGCTGCTTTAACTTTTTCGGCACAAGTGGGGCACGACGCCCCTTTAACAGCATTAATTAAGGCTCCTAGCTAGAAGGCTGGGATATGTATGTAGGCTACACTTGTACCAAGCATAAAGTGGGCTACTCGTGAAGACAATGTAACCAATCAGTTCTCCGCGTAACCGTACCGAGGTTTTATTTCTACGTACTTGGACGATACAGCTGAAGTTGTCTAGTCACGGAGGCTGCACTCGACTTGAGCAAAAACCACGAGATTCAGGAGCCGAATTGAACACGGAATATTACTGTACATTTTTTAAGAGTTGGTGATTGACCGGTAAGGAATAACGATGAATCTCACAGTTTTTGGCTTTTTATTTATAAGAGTATATACGTCGTGGTACATGACAACCGCGAAATCTGAATTACCCAGCCGAGGGACTCGTCATAAAAACCAACTTGGCCGTTACTGTCGATACTGCACAAGTAAAGGTGGCTTTTTTGCCCAGACTCGTGGCGTTAGTCCGGCTTTACCCCTTTTCATACATACGTATACCTTGGTTGGGACAAGGCAATAGTGTCTCTAAAAGCTTGTAACATTTTTTCTTAACATTACTGTTCTATCGGCTTCGATAGAAAGATACACAAGAAGTGGATTCCAGACGAGGTATACCCCTGACGCCGGGGTACAGGTCGGGCAGCAACACGAAACCCGCCCTTGTCACGAGACAGCCTTTTTCAGCGGAAATATGCTGAGATAAATTAAATTTCGAAGATACTGTCACGATAAAGTGTTTTCTACCGTAAAAACAAGGTTTAAATGTTGACCTGCAGTCGAAGGATACCAAGTACGAACTTTTATTTATTGAACTGATTTTCGATTTATTCCAACCCCTCGTTAAAAGCTCGTAAATCAACGTTATTGCTCGAGCAACTTTGCCTTGCTATTCGAGTCAACTTCTGGAGGGCCTTCTTTTGCCATTATTTCTTGTAACTGCTCTTGGATTATTATTTTTTTTCGGGGGGAACTTTCCTCCACTTTTCGTCGTGTGCGCGCTAACTTGCTCGGTTAATACCGCAAGGCACGTGAGTTCTATGACTCCAATTTTCTATACGATTTTGGCCCCCACGTCTTTCCATACGTGATTTAATGGAGGGGGCTTTTTCTTGAAGCAAAGATGGGACACGTGAGATGCATTGAGAAGAATTGGATGAGATATTAAAATCGCTCTAAAGTCTTGAATCGTAAAATATGAACCCACTGTCAAGAAAATTAATTACGTTCACATAACAATTGCATAGCCAGTTAAGGGGGAAGGAAAGACGAGATGGATGAGGGTGAAAGTCCCACATCATTAGAGCAACGACGATAAATGTTATTATTCTTGGTTTGCCCAAACTCGAGCACCTCTCTTGCATTTACTTTTGTTGTAGCTATTCATTTTTTTTTTGGGGGGGGATGCTCTCGTAAAACCTTACCAGAGCGTTGGCAGATTCGGTTTTTGTTAGATATTTTTAATATTTCCGGAACTTGTCTTTGGCAAGTCTTTTCGAATAGACGTTCGGGAGCTGGATAATTTTGGTGGTTCCCTGGTGAATTTTAAGTAGCGACATTTTGTGAAGAGAAAAGAAGGGTAAATGTGAAAACTCGTGGAAGATTTGCAAGTCTAAAGCCAAGCTGCTAAAGAGCGATTCATGGGTTTCTTGACTGGAGCACAACAGAGGAACTTGGGAGAAGCGTTCGCAATAAATTTTGGCCAAGGCCCATAAAAGTTCGATATTATGGATGCGAGAGAGCCACAAACTCCGGCTGAGTTTGATTAGTCGACTTTCATTGTTATCCTTTAAACCGCGTTGCTTGGCCGAACAGCATGCTTCCGTATATGCCCCGTGCCGCTGTTCCCCGCTTTCACTGAAGGTTATAAAACGTCCACTTCGCCAAGCCGTTTTTTGGCATGAAATGAATCGACGTTTCGTTTCCTTCCTTCCCCGCCCGCTCTTTCGCATATAGGAAACAAGTTGGCGGGTTTGGGGTAGAAGGTGAACGTGAGCACGAAACCTCCAAGTGCTAATGGTTACATATATTAAACAACCTATTGGTAACCAAATATACCAACTCCTCTTCCTCGTTTGGGCGTCAGTTTAGTTCCATGGCTTAAACCAGACAACACGGCATGTATGCAGATTTCCGCTTATTGTACCTTCCGTGACGTACGAATCGGGGATTCCGGACCACACACGGAATGCAATTCACTTGTTTTAAGGCCGAAGCAAAACATTGGAACTTTTCATGCAGAGCTTTCCTAGTTCTGTTTTATAGAATTCGATTACGGTTTCTGAAAGGGAAGTCTTTACCAAGCTGCTACTGGCATTAAGGTAAAGTTTGCCTGAAACCTTTTTCTTAACCTGGGAATGGAACGGTAAAAAACGTTCATTAGAATTAAATGTTTTCTATACGGTGGAAGCTATTACACGTAGTCGTCATTATATACTTGAGGGTAAGAAAGTACTCGAGTACCGGGCGTCCGTGCGGTCGTAAACGCATATCTTCTGTCATGCTGGGCACCACCTTATTACTGTAGCAGTTATGGCGTTATATGTTCGTCGATTATGATCCCTAGGTGCAGGTAACCTTTCGCTTGGTCTTCGGGATTTGTGACGGTCAGGTCGTATAGTTTACAGCATATTGATTATCGATACCTTTTTCTCTGCATAAAGGTCCTTACTCAATATTACCCCGTTTTTGTATTATTCTTATTTTCTTGGATAAAACCGAGGTTTTGTTAAGATTAAGATGGTTGTCTTGGGAAGTGTACCAGTACTAGGTTGGAGCGATCCGCAGTAATCACACGCGAAAGCCTTCTATGTATTTTCTTAAAAGAAATCCTTAATTCAGCCCCGAACCCTACGTATTAGAGCATCAGCAAAAAATTAAAAAAATGGTAGAATATAACTAAGACTCTATTCTTATCTTTATGGGTTGCAAGCCACGTGGCGGCTTTACTTGTAGAGAAGGCGATGCGAGAGAGGCACAGAATAAGGCTTTTCCACTTGCAAGCTTGTCTCGTTAGTTATGCATGAGTGACGTTGTCCCGCATGTGCCAGGCGGAAAACGCTTGGGGAAAAGGGCGTGCAACTGCAAGTCAACAGCTTGACTCTCCAACGAGATTATGTAAAATACCACCAAACTTATTCTCTGCGTATACCGCACGAGAGGACCGTCAGGGTTTAGTCCCCGATATCCAACTTGGACGAAACTGATTGTGTACATTTTCCCGTCCGATGGCCAGTTAAAACCGGGGGAACTGTACCGCGGTCGTCGTCCTTCGACTCTTCCCAACTGTACTTGGGTGTACGTGCTGTGCTCTGCCGTCATTGTTTCGATCTAGCGCGACCTTGAAAGCCACTGCTATACCATAATCAATCTACAGCGTCAAGCAAAAAGCAATTGGATAAGAAAGAATGGTGTCCCCCCCAAAAATGGGGGAAAAAAATCCGAGAAGAGGAGAGCGCTTGATCTGAAGAAGCAGTACTCTCTAGAGATCCGAAAGACATTTGTCGAAAAGATCCATTACAAGAGCCAACACGGGTAGCATTAAAGAAATACTGCTCGTTGTTGACCCAAGGAGAGAATGAAAAGGGAAAAAAAGAAGCAAAGATTGCATTTAGTTGAAAACAGTAATAGAATGGGGTTGGTGTCTTAGGGAAAAAGCAGACGTCGATGCCATGTCTCGCTATAGTCTTCCCTTCTCTGGGCTGTGCGACATGCTAATTAGAAGCGCGGGCTCTTCTAAGAGCTTTTTAATGAGACGGACCCTTAGGCCAGAATGTAGACGTCGTCCTGGTTGACATTTTTCTCGTGGGCCGCATTTGCTTAAAGACACCGATGACAGATACGTTGTCAACGCAAGACGACGCATGACCGCCCGTCAATGCTGGAACATTTTCTTACGTGAATGTGAGCGTCTTGCTTTGAAATTCTCTTATTCCCATACATTCGCGTGATCCTTGTAAGGAGCACGAAAAGGAATGAAAAGAGACGTGGCGAGAAACAAAAATCTTCCCAAGATTGTCGGTTTTAGTCGGTAAGAGAAGTGTTTGCAAGCTCTCGGAAGGAAAAGTTGATTGGCCCGACCGTCATCGATTTCTTCCCAGTGCTGCGCCCTAGCGGACAGCCGCCTGTGTCTATTACAGTTCTCCCACATTCTTGCATTCCACGTGGATAAACCACCATCCGCAAATCTGGCCTCCCACAGAAAGTCGAAAGAACCCTTATAATGGCTCACTGCAGAAGACATCAGGATTATAGTTCCCCTACGCCCTTCCGCTACGTTTTCTTCCGTACTAGAAAACACTAAAAGAAAGAGGTAGATTGCAAAGTCTTTGGACCAAACACAAAAACGGTGCACGGAAAACAGGCGTTTTGTTTCTAAAGGAATTGAGAGCATTACCTTTGCAAAAAGATCCGTTTTCTTCAAGTATACTAGGCTCATATTTTGCTTACGTTTAATGAATTGTGAATTTGTGAAGTTTATACCTTACCATCCCGTTCCGTCTTACCTCGATTTCCGAGCTGGTTTTGTATCTTACCATTGTCTGACATGTAGATTAATTTTTTTCACATTTGGACTTGTACTTACTGCCATCTGCACAGTCATATCACTCATCGTAAGAGTCTTAATAGACCACTCGTAAGTCTTACAGAGAGAGGAATCATCGGGCTGTCCCTGTATCTTACTCCCATCACCGCCAACTCCCTCCTGTTTTCCTTTTCGTGGAGGATATTGGCAATTCCGTTCACATACAACCCAGATGTATAAGCAAGATTCAGGTTGCTGCAGCTTCCTGCGCTCGAGATGTCTTTTCTACTATTTGAGGAGGGGGAAAAAATGACAGCCACCGTATTGTGCTGTAACAACGCCCAAGTCTTCCAGATATGAACCTTTTTATATATCTGTGCCTCACCCAAGTTGGCCTGTTTTTTGAAAGGAGGGGCTGGTTAAAATGTTATTGCAAGGTGGTGTTTTTTGGGAAGGTGGCGAATCTTGTGACTTGGACCTCTGGGAAAGGAGCCTCGTCGCTAGTTTTTTTATTAAAAAAGGAGAAAATCGTTGCATGGTCAGGCTAAAAGCTCGCCTGAATGTCTTTTGGTTACCCGAGAAAATCATTGCTGAGGTTGGGTGTGCTCCGCTTCATAATTTAAGTAAAGCTGCTCAGAGTCCCTCGTCATCTTTTGGTATGTCTTTTCGTTCTTTGGTGACCGGGCATCTGCCCGCGGTTCTTCTGGCGGTAGTGTGGTGGGGATATTGCTGCGATTCTCCATGCGCGCGAGTTAAGCGAGGACGGGATGAAACGTTACGACCTGGACAGAAGCGCCGAAATACCCCTCCCTCTTGTCTCGATTCCCGAAAAGCGCTAGCTGTGCTCTCCTTGGCAGCGGGATCTCTGAGGAAAAAACCTGCACGTTACGAGAAGGCCGTATGAAATATTTATGCAAAAAAGACACGTATGATCGTATTCGAAGTAATCGAGTTTTCTGTACCAGTTCCGCTTGCTTAACCTCCAGTGCGTACGATTCTGTTAGGGGTTAGACAAGAAACATCCTGGGATCTTTGCCAAGGATGCTTCCTCCCTTCCTTTAAAAAAAAACAAAATAAAAAACACACTTGAACAGCTAGTATATTTCATGGCTTGTCATAAGGGCGGTTTTAACTGTCAGAGTTCTAAACCGCGTGAAAAATGTGTTATCTTCGGCAACAAAACACGACCAACGCAAAACCTTGGATGTTTACCCGTAAAACAGTGGGCCGCTTTAGAGGATTCCGCTGCCTGCGCCAGAACCAGCAAGTTCTTTGTTGCGATCATCTTTCAAACTTCGGGGCGTCCAGTCCCCTTGCTCGGGAATAGTACCCATCCGCAGCTCTACAGTATATGGCTTCACCTGACAAGCTGTGTGTGTGTGTGTGGTGAGGGGCGACGAAAGATACACGATGTAATATCTCTCCCTCAAAGAATGGCCCTAACTGTGCCCGAAAAGTCGTAAAAAACTTATGCTGCAGCTTCTATCGCTTTACAGCTTGGACGCTTTACTGTTGTGGTGGGGTTATCGTGCTGTCTGACACTATTGTGACGGAAATATTAGTACCCTAAAAATACGAAAGGGAAAAGGGGGGAGCAAATGGGGTGACAATGACTCAGCGGTCTTCGAATCAGACTAGCGCAATTTCTGCAGCCATAAGCGTTTTTCAAGACGACAGCTTGGGCCGCCAGGGGACGGTTCGAGTTTTTGTCCCCTTCCGATGTAGTAATAAGTCGTTGTGGGGATGTTTTCCTGTTATGATAAACGGAAGCATGTGTCCAGAACTTTTGTTGATACAGCCCCTGAGAAAATTAGTCACTGAACGGAAAATAAAGAGTGTGCACAAGAACTTTTCAGAACTGTCAGAAAGGACTCAGGCAAAAAAAGAAGGGGAGGGGCTGCAACAAAGGGAAAAAAACTTGCTGTTGTGATCAATGCTCTCGGAAGCTGCGCCTTCTCCTAAGAGCTAATTGTCATCGCTCTACAGCTTCTTTGCTTTTGTACCACTACTGTCTGTACCTTTCGTGCACCGCAATAATAGTCTGGGTGTTGTCTAAACGGTCGCAAGGCTTCCATGGCATCGGTATTGGACTGGCTTTAAATGTAATCCTTATAAGATAACGGAGGTAACAGACGCCTGTTGCCTCTTCCGTCTTCCTTGGATCCCTGGTGTATTGTGCGTCTCGGTGTATTGGATGCCAAGCTCCTTTCTTTGTCTGTTCGCCTGAAGCACGTCCCTGTCCGTCAGGGAAACAGTAATGTGAAGAAATAGACTAAAGTGAAATGGGAGCTTAGTGAGAGTGGTCTTTCGGTAAAGGGGAAGCTATGAATTGCAAATGCAAATCGGGGGTTGGTCAAGCGTGAAATGGGAATAGTTGATACAGAAATACTATTTGGGATGCTCAGTACTTTTGGTTTCCGAGTTTATGTACATTAGAAAAGCGAGTTTAGGGAGCGTGATAGGGAAGGTAATCGGTAATATGGAATCGGATTTTTTTTTTACACTAGTCGTCCCCCTCTCTTTTGTTTAATGGGCCATAATATCGTCTGGAACCCAAACTTACGGCACGCTATTTGGGACCCGTCGCATTAGGTTTGATCACATCTTGGCTATCTTCTTTTTTTTTGCTCGGTCTAGTTTAATGAGAAATTACTGCCGGCCCACACCCATGTTTTTTTAACAGTACGTGTAACCATTATGAGGGTGAAAAGAAATGGCAGCGTATCTCAAAGTGGGGCTGTCGAGTCCAATGGAAAGAGCGTGATTTGTGACTCGCGCTGCTCCAAGTGGCGCTTAAAACAGTCGACTATAAGAAAGGTGCGAACTTTCCTTTTTGATAAGCAAACGTAGACCCTTTGCGAAATCGTGATACGGCACAGCTGCGCCATTCACGTAGTTGTTTAGAAATAAAGTTGCGTTCTGCGAGCGTCGAAAACATTTCTTGAGATATTTGTCGAGGTCCTCGGAATTAACTTGTGGAACAGGAAAAAAGAGCCTTTTCCCCCCTGCTGCTGTTCGACAGCTCCACAGGGGAATCCATTAACATCGAGAGCATCAACATCCCATAGAAAAGAAGAAAAAAATCAGCTTCTTTTGGGGGTGACTCGAGATGAAAGTTCCTGTTGCCAATGTCGGGTAAGAGGACATCGTGTGTCTTTTGAAGGGGGTCTTCAAAAGGGTCCATTGAGTTGGTTGTTTCGGAGCAGCCTTTTAGCTCTCTTAACATCCTTTTTTACGGGGTAGAATGTTCCGCGTGCATATGAAAGACGCTTTTACTGCCACTTTTGCTAGGGGGGAAATGTTCAGGCCCGCGAGTCTCTTCAGCTCTTGATTCTCAGTTTGTTAGTGCAAGTCAGCTGGACGGGACACTAGATTTAGAGGTAAAAAGAGAGGGAGGAAGCGAGGGGGGACATATCCAAACAAGTTCGTGGACGTCCCGTAGTCAAACCTATATAGAGAAACAAATGGGGTGCCAGTTAAAGTACTGTTTGCCATGGCTGACACTTGAGCAACAGCTAAACTGGAAAGCGAAGGAAATAGCGGCAAATGGCAGGAAACTGGAAAAGACCGAAGCGCTGCATTCAGTATGTGTGTGTAACTCTGAAATAAGTCTTTTCAGGCTGCTGAGTGTATTGACTGCCAGCAATCTGCCTGGTAGAAGGGGTTATACTTGTGGATTTATGCCGCACGGGGTGTGGTAACACATCAGTAAAGTTAAGTCAACTCGTACTTAAAACGACAGGCGTTGGATTTCTTCGGCACGTGTGCCGTTAGAAAGCTAATTGCATAGAGATGTGCAGGGTAAAGTACTTTCATGACGAGAGAAAAGTGCAGCGGCAACTTAATTATCTTTCAAATTCCCAATAGTAATGCTCCAGGAATAACGTAACTTTGGGTTTTCCAAAGACAAGTTTTCTTACGAACAAGTAAATAATCATCTACGTATAAATAATGTAAAATGGATTAAAGTAAATGGTTTACAGCGAATTGAAATGAGTATATTAATAAAAGCAGTCGTGGGGAAGATAACAGAAAACCAACTCTCCTATTTCTACCGTTGGTGTATTGCTGCCAAGCCTTAGTTTTACGTTTTAGCCATTCATCCCATGCCTTTTTTGTCTATAAATCCTAAAAGTCTGAGCAGATGAACTGTCACCTTTTCTGGAAGGCGTTAAGAGACATTTCTTAGGTTCCTTTGAAGAAAACTTGTATGGTTTGTGCGTGACCCGTGATGGGCAAAGGTTAGCTTCGGGATTTGAAATAAGACTTTTAGGCTTTTTTGTTTGTCTGTGGCTAGTACTCGGAGCCAGCTTTTACAAACCAGGCCGCAATATTCTCTCCACATAAAACCAAGGCATGCAAACTTGTTTTTGTGCCACAGCCATTGATGAGGCAAAGAAGTGGACTCGATTCCCGATTCCACTCGATACCAAACCCGATTCCACTCTTTTCTTTCGTTTGGGCGAGTTTGCCATGGATTCGCAGGACTTCCAGGAACTGTAAATCCATTTTTTTGCCTCTCTTTCGCATGCATTCTTGGCTACTGACGTTAAAAGGGATGGGCGCCACGTCAGATGCCTTTTGCTGTGTCAGATCTTCCTGTTTGGGATGCGTTCAAACATTTCTTCCCTCTGCCAGCCAGCCAGACCAGACTTTTTTCTCCATGTTTGGGTGAGCTATTACCGGAATCTTTCAAAAAGAACCTCCAGCTTTGCACTTATTTCCGAAATGGGACGAACAGACTGGCTTAATTATAAGTAATGAACCAAAAACCCATTCATTAAAAGAAAGTGGATGGAGAAAAAATTCCTGAAAAAGTTAGCTAGTCATTTCTGCCCATTTTCGGTCATTCTGCGCCGCAGGCAAGGCTGTGCAACAATAGGCTGCCAGCCAAAGTGCAAGATTGGCTTGATTTCGCTCCAAAAGAACCATTGGCGTGTTCAAGTAAATGCCAGTACTCGCTTATCCAACTTTTTTATTCGTACAGGTTCCGTGGTCCAAGTTTCTATGAAGCTAGTCGTGAAAACGGGTACAAAACGGCTTCCACGCTATTAGTGCTGAAAAGGGTTGAACGGCATTTGAACGACATATGAGCTCTTAAAACGCTGAAAGATTTGAAATGCAGGAAGCTTTTTTTACTTTCACCTTCACAACTTTAGAATCTGGTGGTCATATTATTGGTCTGCCTTTTCTTTTTGTTCCTTCCTTCCGTTCGCTGGTCGCTCGCATGACGTGGATATCGATTTCATTCCCATGTATGCACCTTGTCGTAGCTCTGAGAACTCGTACGCTGGCGAGTGGCAGAATGTTCTGGGAGAGAATTTCAAGAAAAGGAAACGGAGTTGAAGGAAACCGATAGCTTAAAATTTATAAGGTGGGTGACGACGTTTTTCCCACCTTGCAGCACAGCGCCCCGAAGTTGTTCTATTTCTTCATCGGCCTGGGGTTGGGAGATACACACCCAGCGAATATTCTTATTCGTCGCTCGAATAAATTTGGACCCACTTTGTCTTGGGTGCCGCAGGAAGTTCTTAGATCCTCCCTATTTACATTATGGAAATACTCACCTAGATAACTTTCGCCCTGGTTTCTGTGCTTGCAGAGAGTTTGCTGGGCGAGGCCTCCCTTTTTTACTTTCATGCTCAGATATTTTGGAAGCGAGATAAAAAGTGTTCTTTTAGTAATGTAACGAGACAGATTTTTTTCGCTTACGAAAGCAGAGAGCTACAGGCGTTGTTTATTGTTTACGGCTGCAAATACTTTTACCCGATTCGGGATGATAATTTCTTCTATTACTGTCTTCCGTGACATTAAATTGGGGAAGCAAATTAGATTGGGATAAGTTATGGGCAGAAATGTTGACGAAAAAGTTACCTTTAGGTTAAGTTTTATCCTTACATAATATTTATGATGGGAAGTTGTCTCTGCCCTATAAAAGGCTGGAGCCTGGATTGCAGCCGCTCTAAACTTTTCCTTTGAGTTCTAAATAAGCCTTTCTCGGAATCGAAGAGGATGCGGAGAGCCAAAAAAGTCAGCAAGTTAATATTTTCCGTGGAATTCCATTCTTTACCCCGAATGAAAAAAACACGACACAATTGTGTTTTGCAGCACACGAAAACTACAAAGCAGAAAATCCGGTTTAGTTGCCACGAAAAAGTGCTCAGTTAAAGAATACAGTAAAGAGCCAATAGAATCCTTCAAATGAGCCGACAAATTGCGTGCCATGGAAATGTTTACAGTGCCACACGAATCCTCATGGCACCGTGTGAGAAATAATTTTTCTTAACTCCAAACAGCTCTTCCAGGGGATACAGGCAAGGGAGATACAGATATTCGTTATTTATGTACCGAAGTGGAAGACGTTTTTGTTTTTCAAGAGCAGCCCACCCTCACATTGATTAAACCAAATGGTAAGGTTTCTTCTCTGCCCCGACATGAAAAGTGTTGCAGACCGATACGGTGCTAGTACACTTGAAAGAACTCGTCGGCTCTGAACCAGGCGTGATCCCGCTCTTCGTCACAGAAGTCAAAATACACCCGATCATAACTTCCACCGGAGTGAGCTGGTAGGTTGCTGAAAACATGAGCGAAAGGCCTGAGGGTAATCAGCAATGCAATGCACCCTATATGGAAAAAGCATGTACAACGCGACACGTAGCGTTATGCATGAGTTGTAAGGGGAAAAGGATCTGGCCAGCAGTCTACCAGTACTGATTCTGTACTCTTATTGCTGCCCGATTAATTCTATGGATTTTTCGACATCCGGTCTATGGAAGGTGCTATTAACCACTAGTAGCCCAATTTCAAAGTGGTCTACTACCCAGCGTTTCCTTTAAACGATGGGTAAAGTAGTTTAGAAGAAGAAATAGTGCATTGGTCTTTTGAATGCTTGGGTTCCAATAGAAGCTGTGCTATTGTTTGCGGTCATGGAAAAGTTGACAATCCACCGATACACACCGGCGTATAGTGTTAAGAAAAAGGAAAATATGTCTGCTTGGCTGCGTGCTTGCAACTATGAGCACAGCCCCGCATCAGCGCCACCTGACGTTCTATTCTGCCAAAGCAGCATGAGGCGTGCTGAAACGCAAAGCCTATTGTAAAATAATCCGCGAGCCTCTGCAGAGGCATTGAAGGCAGATACAAAGTGAAAGCTTGCACAAGGGTCTTAAAAAGAAGACCCGATTGCGGCATCTCATGTGAGTTACTTTATCCCCTCATTCCCTCGTACCCTCTGAGCACGTAAAATAAAAGGAGCTGAGGTTGGAGATTGTTGCTGCTGTGGTTCCCAAAGCAGGGCCTGTATTTTGTCCTTGTCCAGCTGAGCTGGAAGTATTTGCCTTGACCCGAGAAACCTACCATATCATCTCATGTGTGAAGGTTATATGCTTCGTGCCAAATAAGCCCGCCCGGCCCCCTTTTCTTAAGGAAATAAAAAACTGATTTCCTCAGTGTTGGCCAAGCTTATTTTTTCTGGGTCTATCCTTTTCGTCTGTTTTTTTAGTGAAGAAAGTTTACAAGGGCAGGAAAACAGGCGAAATAGTTCCACACTGACAATGGCTCGCCACTTGCCCTCTCAGCAGCTCAATGGAAAAGCATCACGGACTCTTGAGATGAGATTGTCTACGAGACAAGCTTATCTTGCCAGGGAAAGGATGGCGGAAGGCAACGGAAAACCAACTTACATATGCCCGAAAGTTTTTAAAGGAAAGCACAGCGCGTCGCCGTGTAGTGGGGTAGCTCTAACGGGTGAAAGTCGAACAATAGGGCACACTTGAGAGATAAGCCTTGTTGTTGTCGTCGTTGTTGTGCAACAAGAGCAGCGACAGAGTGGCTTAATTAGCGCAGGGCTTATAGCGTTTGCCTTTAAGATATACGCATAAGCATGCACCTTCCACTCCGTAAGGTATATTGGTTGTCGGCATGTAGAGAGGGCGTGGAAGAATTTTAATAACCGCTGCAGAGGGGAGAAGCAGGTCTACCCGGTTTCCCCGTTTAGCATGTCAATTGTCACGGGAGGATAGCGCCATGTTTATATGAGCTCGCTCGACTGTCTTGAAGGGTGCATACGCAGGAAACCGCAGGGTACGCCTGCTTATCTCTCGGCGACACCCGTAAAAGTGTTGGGATTCCATTTGGCGCTGATTTATTTTCAACCTTCCAAGCAGTCTTCCGTTTATTTTATGCGCATCAAGTGCCCCTCGTTTTCCCCACTCGTCTCGGGGTCTCAGCTGTGTTCCTCCCGGTGCCCTGTAACTCTCCTTGAAGCTGTCGGGGAAGAGTTGACTGATCTTTAATGGTTAGACAGTGGAGCGCGTACACCGCAGAGTATCAAATTCAACTTCCAAGAAAACAGCTTAGTTTAAAAGTATAATATAAATACGATTTCCTAGCCCCCTCAGCAGCATATCTTCCCGCCGTCAAAGAAAGTTAGGCACTGAGTATAGGCAACTGACATTGCCCAGGTCAGCGGGGGGTACGGCAACCAGTTTGGCTTTGGGGAGCTTGATTGGATTTATTGTCAAATTTGGCGGAGGTTTTTGACTGAAAAGAGCCTAAACTTGGCATCCATTTGCCTGGGAATTTCGGGTGCCCAATTGCTCAAATATGGGTGGAGCGATCGAAGGGCCCCCCAGCGACCGTCGCCGTGCGGTTTGCCAGCAAGATTTTTTTTAAATGTTTTTTTGGAGAGAGATGACAGTTTATGGTTATGGCAAGTCGTCAGTGACAGCACCGGCACCTTGGCACCGATAAGCCTCTAATGAAGCGCCCCAACATATTTTTTCCGGCTTTCACTTTCACGGCTAACTTCTTGGACTGTCGTCCCTCTGCTCTGCATCGTTAGACGACCAACAATACACATGGGGCAAAAAATCTGCTGCACAAGTCCATATTTACGCGTCGACTCATTTAGTTACCTCGCAGGTAACACCCCCCCGTCGCGACTAAGAGTAATTGCTTGATAGAGTAGGAGGGAGAATAAGAAGTATAAGAGCGAGTGGTGTTTATACGCCATTGCTATAATTAGCCAAATCGTATAGACATAAAACCTACATTAGTAGTACGAAAGAATAAACTATATTGCAAAGGGGGAAGCCGAGCGTGATGGTGGCCAGTGAGCAGGATTTTCCCAAGAGGTGGGGAAAAAAAGCTTTAAAAACGAGGACAGCCGGGCTTTTCGTTAACTTTAAAACTGTCACAAAAATTACTTTCTTAGCATCTCTAACGTATGTAAGGACCGTCACATAAATAGACTTCCGCTCTGCGTTGTAACAACGATGGGGAGAGTTATTTTGCCTCGAAAAAAAGAAAACAAAAAGTGCCTTTGTTAAAGTTGAACGAGATTGTGCACCGAGGTTAAAAAAACTACAGTGACTTACGTTCGAATACGACGTAATTTACTAGAATACCCGAACCTTGGGCTGATACATCACCCACACATCGGATTAAAAGGAGCGGTACGGATTGCAGTGACGCCAGGCGACAAAGCTTTTCGTACGACAAGCGTCAGAGCTCGATTACACCAGGTTCATTATTGTGCTTCAGCAGACAGCGCTCAGGAACGTGGAACAAAAAGAAGACCGGGAATACGACCTGCCTTCTGGAAGTTTCTCTTTTATACAGCTATTACTTGACTTGGACTCCAAGGCAGTGATTTGGGTGAAGCAAAGGCAGTTTTTGTGGTCAGTTTATGTGATGTCAGCCTCCGCCTCTATATTCTCTTCCTTTTCCTTCTGCTCCGGAGTCTTATGTCAAAAGGCTAAGCCCAAACCCATAGTTTGGGAAACTGGGCTATAGTTCGCCTATACAACAATACATGGAGCTTTGCATCGTAAAAAAAGAAGATGCCAGAAGCGCTAGGGCGCAACTTGAACGCTAGGATTCCGAATTGGGCAATTGTCTTGGTGCCAGTCAGCATGTGTATACGGAGGAACACAGAAGATGCCGCGAAGGTCCAGCCTGTTTCTACTGATGAAGAAACGATGCTGGCGTCTCCAAGCATCGCCAGGCTGATGCTCAACTCTCGCTTTCTTGCATTTTATATGTAACCCTCCCCCTCTCTACCCTTCAGAATAAATCCTTCCATCTGCTCGAGTTTAAGGTTGTTGGATTATAGGGCTTCAAACAAAGGGCCGGCTTCATCTTTCTTCTCTAAAGGCTTCCTTCCCTCGCTTGAGCTTGGCTGATGTGTTGAGGCGAGAAAAGCAAACAAATAACGCCTTGCTCGAGCACACGCGTCCATGGTGTTTTTTTTTGTCGGTGGGCGAAGCTGGGGGATGACATCAAATAACCATTGACATACGAATGGCATCTTTGTTTGGGGCTTGGATGGCTAATGCCCGCCAGAGCTATTTTGGCAGTGAATTTCGGGGGTGCCGGAAATGTTTTTCATTCTTCTGTTTCATATTGCAGCCCCGAATCGGAAGACATTTCCTGTGCCTTGGGTATTGAGGAGTTGAGGATTTCAAGCGTGCTTATCCATTGTCTATCGTACTATTTTCGGACTTGTTCTTCTTTGCCAAAGCGCGTTTATGCCATGGCGCAGTGTTTGCCGTGATGAGGTGTATATTAAAGCGCAAAGGCAGGCCAGCTAAACCGCAGTAATAAGCAGCAGCCGCCACACAAATGAGGACTTTGAATAGAGTTGCTGAGCTGCCTGTTTTGAGCACGAGTCACGGAAAGGAGGAATTTGGCCTCTCATTAACAGATATACCGTTCATTAAACAGTTGCAATTATAGCATTTTCACATTGGTTTTGCTTACCTGTTCTGTAACACACATCACGGAAACCACTGGTGGGGAAACCCCCTTAAATGACTGGAAAAACCTAATGTGCTCGCTTTTTTTCTTTACTCTTCATTTTATCACACTGCAGCTGATTCCGGGTAAATGGGTGGACTAATGTGTTGGTTTTAGTCTTAGTTTGCTGACTGCCCAGTCCGGGGTACTTCACTGGTAGCCTGTCCAACAGCAAAATGAAGGACGTAAGTATATTTCGAGCAGCTGTTGGTCGGTCTTGGCCTAAAATTTGGCATAGTACATTTGCAACCCGTATAGCCCAAGTTTTGCTTTCAAAGGAGTCTCTCGCTGGGCTTCAATTATCTTGAACCATCTGTTCTATGCTTATTCAGGGAAGAAAAAGTAAAGATGGAGTGAATATGGGGCTCACCCAAGAATGATTAGTGCCCTACCGAATTAGCATTTCTGGCATTAGGTCAATTTGGCTGCATTCTGGCCTATATTCTCTATATATGCCGTTTGGCTCGGTTTATCGCCCGAAAATTTATTGATGAAATTCTCGCGTTCCTATTACGAAGTAGCTACTCTGCGTGTTTAGACAATCCTCCAGTTTTAGCCATGATGTTGGAAAACAATAGCAAGCAATAGGTTTCAAGAACTCCACGAATTCCTTCCCTGACGTATAGTTCAATCCAGTTCATACCGCGCACCATATTGGGACTGAATAAACTTCTGCCAATCTGGTTCCGTGTTGTCTCGGATTAATGCTTTTGTTTATGAATTATGCACAAAAAAGTGTCCTCGCATGGAGAGCGGGTAGCAGCACTTCCCCCTCCTTCTGCGGAAAGACACGAGAGGAGGACCTTTTTCTTTTACTGCTGTGGTTCTAACATTACCAATGTTAGAACTTTTTCTTTACGAAGGGACTCCCACCTCATCCCAGAGAGCCCGCCCTGGACTAAGTTATGGCCAAGTCCCCCAGATAGATGGATAAGGTAAAACCTTTAACTTCACAGCAGCTGAATTGCTAAGGAGTTTTTTCTTGCGTAGTGTGGGCCTTGAGCCAGAAACCACATAACCATCCCTAAAAAAAGAGGTTTATACTATCAAAACAATGTACGTTGGCCAGTTCTTTGTAGAAATAACAGCCACCTCCTAATGCATCTTATTCTTTTACAGTAAGTCTGGTGTCTGGGCCATTTGTCCTTCGTTACTTACACTATTTCCAGAGCGCTTAAAAGAAAGTTTTAAAAAGTAATACCTTAGTAGCGTTACTTAAGAAAATGAAAAGAATTCCTCTTAAACCGTAACGAGTCGTATGGGGCACAATTCGCAATACCTCTTAGAAATACGCTATTAATTTCAAAGGGACCACCCTAGCAACTCTCACCTACGGTGGAAAACCCGTTTACGGAAGTGTGTCATTCTAACTGAACGAACTGACAGTCCAGGTATGACAGTACCAAAAAAAAACGCAACAGACAACCAGCAGACAACGCCCTAATGAGCTAATATATTTCGTGGGTGCATATGTACGTGTCTCCAATGAATAATAATCACTCTTGCTTTGCGGGTTTTGTGAATGTTTTGTGCATGGCTGCTGTTTGTCATCTTTGCTTAGCTGCATTGGAAAGTCAATCGGAAATTGTCCGAATAGCGTTTAGGCCCGTCCTATATAGGCGCTCCCCAGAACGGAAAGAGTACCCTCCTGTTGTGACATCTTTAGACCTCGGGGTCTGTTTATGAGGATCTCCCCGGGTCTTTGTACCGCCGTGCTATTGTTGGCTGGCTGACAGGAATAGTACGCCCAACTCATGAACCTGTACGTTTGTTTCTTGCAGGTACGAAAGCCCCTTTGCATTGTAATCGTTACAATCTATTACCAAATCCGCCATTGTACATCTGAGGTTTGGCAGAATGCATGAAACGTATGCGGTACGACTTAAGTATAAGAGCTGCATTGTTTCGCCGGGGTATCAGGAACGGGTTCAATGGTGCCAGTGACATGTTTGACCTCCTTGTCTAAGCCGAATTCATAAAATCAATCTTGGTCCAAGTTATGGCCGGGAAACAATGATGACACAACAATAGATAAGGAGCCGGTCTTTTTATCCCTTTCCTTGAGTGCTGCATGCAAGTTATGACTGGCCGCTGCATGACCAGTAGCTTAATAGGGTAACGCTTTCTGTAGCCCTTACGCGTACCGCAATGCTGCTCAACCAAGCCTGGCAGGTCAGAATGTAAGTCAACTTGTAAGAACAGGTGGCTCGTGTCACGCATAGGAGGGTAAAAAAGTACCCGAGAGTCCCACCGTAAATCACCACCAGAGGCATACACATTGGTTGGTGGTAGAGGCGGTATCGGGGTGCCTAAACCACCGTGAGCATGAAACATGCCTTCAAACGGAGTCACGGAGCAAAAAACCCGCTGATTACCGGCGAACGCTTTGGCGTCAGACCATTTTTGTGTGTTTCCTCCTCGCTTACGATGGAATATCAGGGAAGTGTGACATGGCAAGTTAGAGAGCTGCCAATTATCCTCCTGGGTCCTTACCACACCCCTCACAGTGCGTAAAGGAGGCAAAATTCGGAAGGAAGGAAGCATTATGACTTGGGTGTGAGGGAACATGGAAATGAAAGACCGCTGTTGTTTATCGGTGATATTGCTGCACTCGCTAGACTGTGTAAAACCGTTCCCGAAATCCTTTCGAAAACGCATAATGCTTGTTACGAGTTGCAATCTTTATGGCAATATTGACAAATCCATCAAACGCTAAGGTGTACCACCTAGGTAAGCCCATCATTGATATGTGAGAGGTGTTCATGAGTTCTAGGGAACACAAATAAAGTTTTTGTTCTGGCGTTTTCGAAACTTCCCCTTCCACACCCCCTTTCAGCAGATATTTAAAACATAGAAAGCTCGCAATGTGGCTTCTTTCTTTCTGTTTGTCGAATCTCGACCGCCAGCCAGTTTCGTTTTCAACTCGGTGATCTAAAAGATTCCAGTCTAGCCCTGGAATCCTCTAGGAAAAGACACAAAATATTTCGGGGTCTGGAAAACTTTAAGGACAGAAGTCTTATTCCTCGAATGGTTCTTGACAGGTTCCTCATTTGGGCCAGCTAAACAAAACACAAAACGAAGAGAACGCAAGTGCATGGGATAGAGTAAACTATATCGAGAAACTTTCTTTCTTAAAGGGAATATTTGAGGCAATTTTTACATTTTACGACAAGCGAGAGACCAGTCAAAGAAGAAGGATTTATACTACGCTTTTTATAACAAGAGCTCCCTCAAAAACTTCTTTAAATATGGCTCCAGGGCCCACCCAGGCTTTAGTCTTTACCTACAGACGTCACAATGAAAAGTTGTAACACTTTCGGGTCCAACTTTCTTACCACTGATGACTACTTTTTCGGGAGTCGGTTTTTACGAGTTAGTCCTATATTACTGCGAGTGCTTCTGTGAGGATCCGTTATTTAAAAGTTGCGGAATTTAGCCCTTTAATTCTGCCTTTTCTATTACATCTTGTGTCTGCATAACTCGTAAGCCTAGTCACATTTAAAATGCCATTAAATGTCAGAGTTGCTATGAATGAGTTACACTCAATAGATAGGTCGATAAGAGCACGGTCTTAGTTCCAGAAAGGCTTCAAGGTGGAGCCTTCTTAGGATACTTGTTTCTGTGGTGATGTCGTTTATGGAACAACAGGGTTTGGGGCGTCTAGTTACAGACGTTGCTGTGCTCCTCATAGCAAGGCAATGTTTGTCTTGGAGCAACACAAAGGCGACATTCCGGCTCCAAAGAATTAGCCCTATTTATCACCCTGCTGGCGAGGAAAAGATGAGTCCCCGTGGACCGCGTTGGTTTTCGTGTTTCGTGGCAGATATAATGGGCTCGCACAGCTCGCAGTCAAGGAAAAAAATGTGAAAGCATGCGTCTTATTACCGGTAGTCTTTGTGCTTGAAGAGGTGGAAGTCGGCAGCGTTGGACTTGCAGTGACAAGCACGATAGTTCCCAGGTAGATGACAGCTAGACACCCGGATACAGCCATTATGGAATGACAAGAAAACACTGCGGAACCATATAAGCTGAAGGGAAACACTAAACGGTCATTCTCGACAAACGCAAATAAGGGATGACAAAAGGCTGGTAGGAAATGTTAGGGTGGAAGGTGGCTTCGTTCTTGGATCATCCATGCGTGACCGAATTGAGGAAAGTTTGTAATGTATCGAGGAAAAAAATCCCAAACGTTATGCCTCGGGAGCAAACCGTTAAAGCGTGGAGTATCACATCCAGGAAGTACACTGTTTTAGGCAGAATGCGTTTCCAGCTCGTAAATACTAAAATCGTAGCCTAAATTTATTGTTGCTCACAGCTGAAGAGGGTAGTCCAAGCCTTCAATAAATAGGCAAGTTTTTTTCTCCTGTGCATAGCCTTCCCACGGCGGACAAGAAAATTCGGCGGGTTAAGCTTTCAATTAAGTAAAGAAAATGCAGAAATAAATAGAAAAGGTCTGCGGTGGTCAGCTGTACACGCTCGGGGTAACGATCTTGGTAACTGGAAAAACACTATCGAATTTTTTTTAAGGGTTGCTGTCTCGTAAAGACGTCCGTTTATTTGAGTGCTTGCAAAAAAGCAAGCTCGCAGACAAGCATATGGATTTCACTGATTAGATATGGGATTTGTGAAGGGTCATTGGGAGTGATAAAAAAGCTTAATAATTGCTGCCAGGGTCTGTGATCCTTTCCTCCACTTAAAGGCCAGTGGGTTTGATCTTCCGGTCGAATAACTGCGTCCGTTTGTCCTTCTCGTTATTTGCAGGCTGGGAAACTCCGTTAAGGGGGCAGGGTCAGCAGCTAGTGCTGTTTATAGAGGTACCTAAGCAAAGGCTGCGGGGTCTCGCCGTAGGGCAGCTACCCTCATCCACCCCCGCGCCTCGATTTTTTTAACTCAGGGATTTACTGAAGTAAAAGTCCCAGGTTGCGACGGCAAGCACAACCGTATACTTCTAAGTTTACACACTCCGGGTCCTTGACACCGTGATTGGTTCTTGATACTTGCTTCTTCTTTACGACTCTTTTTTTATCTTAACACCCGTGATAAGGACGCTGTCAACTTGACGTCAGTACGGAGAGGACTTTCCACCTTACAATATCGAGACCACTAATGAGCTTCTGTCGTGGTGTATCCGCAGCACGAGCGATCTCTTTGTCCAGTGATTTGCTGCAAAAGTCCTCGTGTCGTGCAAAAAGTCAGCAAAGGCTGTACCGGGTCAGAGCATTCTGTAAAAATAGGAAATTTGAAAAGGTTATATTTTTGGCTGTTTTTTCTTTCTTTTGTGTTCAAATATGTATAAAGCAAGGACATTATCAGTTTAACCCCCACATGTGTTAGGTAAGTTTACTGCAGGCGACCGCTGCCTGTTAGGAATGCACGTACGCGGGGCAATTGTGTATATCTGCGAGGGGTCGTCAGGTAAAACAGTATATTACTCGTCCGTCTTTCTGTGGCGTATTGATTGTCAGAGAAAGTATCCAAGGACACCCCAAGACGGGTTCGTACCGTAATCGGTAATAAGAAGTTTGCCGCAATAATTGGTCCATTCAAATACGTCTTTTATGGATTCCGTTTGGTAGGAATCTTTCCTTACGTATTTTTATCAGATACGTCAAAGGAATATGTGTCATCTTGTCTAGTTACTGATGGGAAAAAAGCGTCCTCTTAGCATTCTAAGCGAGTCAGGATGTGTTTATACGTGACGAGGAAAAGAACAGACCCATAATCCTTTGACAAGGCACAGTTGCACGCACCTTTTCTTTCCTTTTTTCTTTTGTTCAAGTCTTATATATACGGTCCTTATACATACTGTGTAGGGTAACACGATCAACTCTTTGTGTTTTCATCGGAGGTTGTAAGAGAAAGAAGATTTAAGCTTATATCAATCCATCCTTCTCAGTTACTCAAAGAGAACTCAAAGACTGAAAAAAAATACGATTACATGGGCAGTCAAAGACCCATAATGGGACTTTCTTTCGCCCTTTCTGTTGGGAGAAAAAAGGGGAAAAGACTGATCTTCTTTTAAATTCACTGAGAACTCCGTTTTTCGTGGTACGTCACGTGTGATTGGATTTGGTTCACCCGCCCCCCTCCCTCTCTCCCCGGCGGAAGACGGAAAGGATCTGGATGACTAGCTGTATGTATCAGCAAAGTCGTTCGGCAAACGTGCGTGAAATGGAATCATTTAAGCACCTGGGCTTTGGCTATAATCACAACACGAGTTGTTTATTCGCCGTAGCGTGTTTTCTACCGTGCAGAGGATACGGTCCACACCCTTTCGGTGAGCTGGGAAAATAAAAAATAAAAAAAGTAAGAACTTTTTTAAGGGAAGAGCAACTTACGTGCATATGAAAACGTCTATAAAAAGAGTCCCAGTGGGAGAATCGTTTGCTTTGGCACTAGGTTTCTCTGTCTGATCCCAATAGAATGGGTGTATATGGTGGAAAAATTCGGTGTTTTTTCACTTTCCTTGTCTGATATGATGAGTTCATTCGGTAAAGCTCATAAAGCTAATGGATGTATGAAAGTGACGCACACGAAATGCACGTATAAGCTCCTTGGGTGTGGGTGTGACTGATGCGCAGAAATTAACACAGATCATAGGAATGTGAAGGTGTGTGTACTTACAGGTTTATACTCTTCCCGCGTTTTAGCAATTGTGTCACGAGCTCTCATCTTTCTCATTGGAAAACCAGTTTCTCGGAAGAGCAAGTTATTTAACGTGAAATCTGCCAATTACTGCACCTGCTGTGCTGTGTAGGATGCAGGAGATTGAAAGAGCGAGCGTTTTGTGGAAAGTTCAATCGAGGTGATTTCGCTACGAGAGATTGGTCGTATTTCTGTTCCAAGCCCTGGCCTGGTCTATAGCACCAGCAATATTTCCCATCGATCCGGAGCAAAAAGCCCCCTTGCTTTCTTGGTCTATTTCTTTCCCCGCCCCCCAATCGCTTGGGTAACACTGCAGCAAAACTCGGAAATATATATAAGAAGCTCAGCAAAGTCGTTTTCAAAAGCAGCCACCAAAACCCCTTTATCTGTACACTAACAGACCTATTATGTGGAATCAATACATACAACGCCGCATTTAAAAAATAAATAAAACAATTATCGGACATCGTCGATGGAGCAGGTTTAGCCACCAGCAACT
The DNA here is from genome assembly GCA_003724045.1 of Lepidurus arcticus. Lineage (NCBI taxonomy): Eukaryota > Metazoa > Arthropoda > Branchiopoda > Notostraca > Triopsidae > Lepidurus > Lepidurus arcticus. The sequence goes on from RJJA01000362.1 coordinate 45,344, forward strand.
TGTTCAGAAATCTGTCTTGATGGGTATTAGTAATAAATGTGATAGCACTTTTGCTTTGCCTAATCTTATTTCGCCACAAAAAACGTGTCACTGCTGCTTATACAACTTTACTGGTTTGCGGAGTATTAAAAAACGTGGAGCTGGCTGTATAAATTGAATTTCCCAACTTGAGCCGTCAGCCAAAGGTGCCATTCTGCGAAGCACTTCATTTATTACTCCATCCATTGACAATCGCTGCAAAGCCACGGAATAAGCCCGCGTAACTTTACTAAAGCATAAGTGTAATCCTGATGTCTGGTTCGAAAGAACTTTCTCGTTAGAAAAAAACGAACCAAAATATTCATTATTGTCGTGCCATCTCTTTGCTGCGCAGATGCATTAACTCTACACGATATACTGCCTCTCGTGGGAAATTAAAGGAACACAGTGATCGAGAAATTACTTGTGGTGGTATAGGCCAAGAAAGGAACGCCGGGAAAAGGAAGAAGCCATTGCAAAAGTCTCCCACCAGAAAGAAAGCAGCGAGAGAGCAAACAAGCGGGGACCCGGACACAGCTCCTCGCTTGGTAAAGAAATCAGATATAGCCACACCACTTTTACCGAGCGCAGTCGTTTACTCAGGCGGGGAAAGGTCATCTAGGAACCGAAAAAGACGCAGTAATGTCTGCACCCAAATTGTGTACTTCGACATCCGTGTCGCCTCGGCTCATTCGCCGGCAGCAAGGACCGATAGTCGAGGCTATTTCTTAATTTGGCCACCTAACGCCTTCCCCCACTTTCGGGGTACATAGACCGGAGAGCTTTTATCCCTGTCAATTCTTCGAATTAAGGACCAGTTTGATAAATCTGAAAGATTTCGACAACAATCTTCTCGCTCAGTTTTCTCTTTTTTTTAAAAAAAAATAGCATTATTTAAACGAGAAACTAAAAGATGTAAAAGTTTTAGTCTGAACCCTTTCTTGAATGGATGAGATATACTGCTAGCTTATGCCTAGAGCGTTATACATTTTGATTGAAGCGAGTACTTGTCTATTTGGTGCCAGTTTTTTGCCTTTTGCGTGCATTCAGCTGCGTGCATTGTTAAAATCGTTTAACATTCGTCCAAGAGTCTTAGAATAGAGCATTGGGGTTAGAACACTCGTGGAAAGATAAAGGGACCAGAGGGACTTATTAAAGAAGCCCGAAATTTTCATCAGATATGACGAGAAAAGTATTCCAGCACAGCACTTTATTCGCGTTGAACTATAAACCGTAGATATTCCGAAAGAGAGATGCCATCTTTTGTTCTCTCTCGCTCTCTTTTTCCTTCCCTCTTGGAGGAAATCTTCTCTCTTAGGGATTCGTTTGGATAAGACGAGAGTTCTTGGGAAATGCTTTCCCGTGTTATAAGCTGGAATGTAAATGACTTTATTACATTACCATTGGAGAAACTTTTCGCCTTCTGTTTTGCATAGCTTGTCGTGAGCTCGACATTTCTGTCATTCACAGTCCACGGCACAAGCCAAGTTTCTTCTTTATTGCGGAAATGCTGCCCCGCAGCAATTTCACTATCTAGTTTGGTAGAAAACCACTTAAATGTGCCTTCTGGTTCACTTCATCCCAGATAAATCCGTTATGTGGTAGTAAGCGTAGCTGGTTCAGTCTACGGAAATTCCTGGCGCACCATTGCTGTACACTAGAATTTTGCTTCGTCGAGGTTCTTTGGCTTTCTAAGCGGACTGAGCGGGCAACCCGTGATAGCTAGCGACTTCTCTCTTACTGAGTCCCTAGTTTGAATGCCAGGGTTTAGGTTATCTGGCTGACAGGAGCGCAGCCGCAGTTCGGGGGACGCATAACAATGAAGCGGCCATCCTGCCGTACATAGCACGGTCAACGCTTCGAATGCTGTCGCCGAACCTATACCCTCTTCACCCCGGGAGTTGTATGACTACGGGCGGTCCATGGAGACCTTGACGTGCCTCCGGTCAAGGACCGGGAGTGAAGAAATATTACAGATCGTAATTTTTCTTATTCAGAAGCCCAAAATTCGATTATTTAACATGTTCTTACGTTCTTCAATTTGCATAGGTGTCTGAAACTTCCCTGCTGGTAGGAAGCATAATTATTACCTTTTGGCGAGCTACTTTCTTAAAAAAAAAAGAAATGAGAGAGCGACGTTCTCGTGAGTTAAGAAATCTGGGTCGGGCTCAATTATAAGTTGCGCTTACTTGTGCGGGCCCCAGTTGGAGACCCCATCATGTCGTTCTATATGGTTGGTCTTATGGCGAGTTCTATTATTGTGAGGTCTTATTTTATTGCGTACTGTCCCCAAGACGTAAAAGGGTGCAGAGTACAAGGAAGAGGACAGCATGGCTCTATGTAAGAGACAAAGTGAAAGAGATAGAGAGTTTCAACTCCGGTGCTCCACTGGGTGAACCATCTCATCCGTTGGCGTCAGCTTCAATCAATAGCAGGCCGTGTGGATGGGTACCAGACGTGACAGGGAGAGGGCAAACGCGTGTTGGGAATATATGAGCGCGACTTGCGAGTAGGAGTTGGTTTAGTACACAGAGTGAGGAGAACAATATTGTAGGATTGTGCATCCGTGGAAACTATGGGAGACGGAGAAGAGGGGCATGCAATGCAACTTTTTTCAAACCACCCTGTTCCAATTCTGTCGAGCCAAATTCAATTTCTATCGTGCCCTATAGTTGTTTTAAGTGCTATGCAACCCTGACGGTTTTTAAGGTCAGTGGGGTTTGGATGCCGCCAAGTATGTGGGAAGAGCACGCAGGTTAGCTCTGTGGCTCACGGAAAGATCTTAACTACCAGCGGCATAAAAGGGCCAGGTATTAGCCAGCAAAAGGGTGTTCTACAGGCCATTAGAGCCCAAGCGAAAATGACGCTGGCGCATTTATGTGATTCGCATCTCCTCGCCTTTGCTTGAAAAGAAGTCTTACACTTACGCTACACGCTCCCAAAGGAAGCTACAGTTTCCGCTACAGAAGACGTGTATATCCATGGAATGAACGCTCATTAGGTGGCGTACGGAAGTATAGTAGAGCAGGACAGGAGATGAGCTGAGGCATTCATGAGACTTGCAAGAAAACATATTGTGAGCCCAAGATAAGGGGAAGCGACGAAAATATGTTGGCCATTTCCGAGGAAATGTCGCCTCCCTATCTCGTAAGCCATTACTTGTATTCGGTACCCAAATTAACTCCCTCGCAGCAGCACCACAACTTGCGTTAAGCCAACTGGACGCAGAGTTATTTATTTGACTAGATTTAGCTAATAAACTTTTTCTTCTTCAGAATTCAAGTTGACGCTTTCTTACTTCTGTATGATAGAAACTTCTGGTTTTAAAAGCTTCCAGAACGGTAGTGGGATGGTTGGGAAAAGCTGGGGGAGCTAAATGTTCGGATTGCGGGATCCAGCCAAATGCTGTGTCTGTAAGAAGTTTAGCTGGGCGGAAAAAGCATAGTCACTTTTCCGCTGCGTTTTTCCGTTACGCAGTCTTTCCAAGCTTCGGCAACGGTTCTTAAAGCATGAAACTTCTCGCTGAGAGTACTGAAGAGGTGATGGAGTTCTTAATTGGCAGTTTCCAATTAGCTCAAAAGTAAACGGCTGCCATTGTTGAACGCTTGAACGTCTTGATGTACCTCGCCAGCACTGAGGCAACTGATGGGATGGTCTCGTTACCAATAAAAATTGTGCGATGACGTCAACCCCACGTTAAAGTCTTACTTTTTATGCAGTATTCCCCGTTACTTTATTCAAATTGGTATTTCATTAAGAGTTGTCTCGCGCTTTCAGTAAGGAAGCTACTCCTCCCTGAATTTTGTATCTTGTCACCATGAGGATCCGTTACTTAAGAAAACTAACTCATACCTTAGAGACACGTTGGTCATCGACTGCCTATTGCTTTGCCTTTGCCTTTCCCGATGGGCTGCATGATCTACCAGCCCATACGTGTACATAGTACGTGTATGTTTCGGAACACTGCTAATGGTATAGGCAAAAAAGCCATAAAGAGCACGTTATAGCTCCAGCCCCGAGTAGTAGACCTCTGTTAGCTAGATAACTGTCTCAAATCAATGAGTTTTATCAACGGAAATCGACCATTCCGAGAGCAAGAGATCAGTTTGAGAGCGTGTATCGTTTCAGCGCAGGATTTTACTTTAAAATGTTCTTATTCTTAACATAGATGCTGTTGGGATCCAATACGCGGCAAACCACAACGAAATTGTGCTGGAATTTATAGCCCAGCGCGCTATTAAATCGAGAAAGTGCCATACTAAACGCATTGAGAAGACCGTAATACTGGCTTGAATGTTTTCCTAATTGCTTATACGCTTATGTAACGGTACAGCCAACGTACCATGGCAACAGAGAGGGGCTCGGTATATGTCTAGGCGAAACAGGGACTAGAATTTAAGTAGTTAATTTGGCGACGATTGTTGTTAATAATTGGGAATCCTGGTTGCCGGAGTTCACTTGGTTCGATGTTGTTTTCTCTTGTGATGGAAAACCTACGGCAACAATGGAAAAAAGTGAAGTAAAGGAAATTAAACGACCATTCAGCTTGGATCTTATTTGGACTTAAAAAATAGCCCAGTCCCGTGTGACAGTGTTTGTGACGCTTCCAAATAAAGAAAGGGTAGGAAAAAAGAGAACAAACTGCAGGGTCCTCGGACACGGAGTACAGAAAACGAACAAAATAGAAGTAAAACAACTTGAGAACAGGATTTTTATCACACAATATATGGATGTGTTCTCTCCGCACCTAAAGCCAGAAAGTGGAAGAAATATGACGGCAACTTTGGAGTCACTTTTCCTGCCATACAAGAAAGGGTTATTTGTATCGGAAATGTGGCAGCTGCTTGGCGGTAGGTCAAATCTATTGTCGCCTTGGGCCGGAAACAACATCCGCGCGATGCCATCGAGAAGTGAGGACAATAATGGAGTTGGAGTGGTTTGTCGATTGTCTCCCAAAACGTCCTCTACCGAGGCAGAGCCAGAGACAACTGCATGCCATTGTGGACGGCTGATATATATAATATACCGGAGCCGTCTTTTAACGTGCATGCTTTTTGGTATAAATCCAGAAACGGTATAGCTGTGGAAACAACTTGCAGAATCTCTGCAATAGTGTTATGTAGCAATAGTTCAGCGAACATTATTTCTGCACGGCTCGCGACCCCTGCTGACCCCCTACCGCGGTTTTCGACGGTGATGGTCCGATTTCTGCGACTAGTCTGACAGTTTTATTGAACTGTGCCATGCCAGTGTCATATAAGGGGTTTAAGGAAGTGGCAAAAATAAGAAGGGTTTCGCTCGTATGCTTAAACTGCATAGAGAAACAGAAGCTCGGCATTTCTGTGCCGAGCTGCAGATCAATGGTGGGTCTATAGAGACAGCCACCAAGTCGACAACTGCACTTGAAACTTGGGATTGTCATCCCGCAATGGAAACCCAGGATGTCGTATAAGCCTTGGCTTAGAGTTCTGGAAGGGGCTTTTCTTTATAACGTACAATTCCGTTAAAATGTGCTTCATTTTTTACCCTCAATTACGTGCTTTGTTTTAAATTTTCTAAAAAACGTTGAGAATTTCGCACGGTTTGAATTTTCTCCCATGACGTTTGTAGATTAATGTCATTAAAAAAACACCGGAAGCGGACACAGGGAAAACGAATGAAAAAGGGAGTATGTTTTTCGGATACATAATTAGATTGATGGGGGGAAAAGCAAGGAGAAGCGACTGGGACACGAAGAGCGTATCTAGAGGAACTCTCAAGACGGCAAAAGCAGTTACAAGATGGCTTTTTTATGTATAGATACACATATATGTGTATCAAAGGGTTTGCATAAAAGCTTCCTGTAATTGACTTGGTGGGATTCCGTGGTTAAGTTTATGTTTATCATGAAAGAACCGGGACTCTATATGGTCTTTGCGCTTCCCGAAGTGATAATCACATTGATATTAAAGAACCCAACCAAAAGCAAGTCAGTTCAACTTTGAGCTCCCTTTATGGTCCGTTTTTCGTCTCGCAAATTGCGCCGGACGAGCAAAGAGTGTACACAGATATTGCATGTCTGGAAAGATAATTAACATTTCTTATTCGAGTACTCTTGCTACTTGTGATTGCTCCATCCTTGCTCCAAATGTCGGTAGTTACAACGTGTAGGATGACAATAGAGTTGTTTCGATGAACTATACGCCTGTAAGTCTATCCGAACAACCGTCGTTGTTTGCGTTTTGATTTTAATTACGGGGTAGAGTGTAGTGAACTTTATTCCGAGTTGTGCTATAGACGCTGGACGACGTGCAGACATGTGAGTTCCATCATCCTGGTCGAGAACACGTATTGTGTGGCACGTACAAAAAGAATTCGCACAGAGCTTGCTATCACCGGTTAGGCATGCTTGAATCCCGTTCTGGAGCCTTTAAACGACGTTAACACTTGGAATGGAAAGGTCGGGCAGAAAATTAGTGGGCGACATGCTCATCTTGAAAGAAAAGACCTGGGTCGTAGGCGACTGGATAACAGCTAAAGCGAGCAGCGCGGTCGCTAATGTCCAACGTCTCGCGGTTGTTAGCGGGATTGACTTGGCACGTGCCAAGTTTCCGTGAGAAAGGTTTCATTGAATTGCCCAGGAGCTATACATGGCTCTGTCTCACCCTACATCGACACCCACTTTACTATCGCGTTGCACACACCCTTAACCAGCTATTTCTCAGGCTCTGATGAGCCAAGTGGAGTTGAAAAGGATTTTTTTTAAGTATCGGTGATTTCCTCGAGACAAAATTCACAAATTGGCTTTTATACTATTTTATTCCTAATTTATAGATGGTAAAATTTGTGCCAAGTCTATTATTAACTTTCCACAGCCCACTTTACGCAATAAGCACTGTAATAACAATAACAGGAACAAATTTTGACTTTAAGAGCAAAACATAATGATTAAGAAGGAAGTAAATCAGAGCTGAAGTGTTCAAAAAGCGAACAGTGCTTTTTCACTGTCTCTTCCCCAGTTTCCACCCGCGGAGGCCAATTAAGAGCCCTCACGACAGAATCTGTGCTGTGGCGACCGATTCGCCTTTTCGTCCAAGACGAAAGTAATCCAACAGCTGCAAGGGAACGTGTTTCTTCCAATTCTTGTAATCTGACTTGTCTCTTTCAAATGAAAAAATTGGGCTCACCGTAAAAGAAAGACCCATGCTTTTTGCTCCAAAAGAAGTTGCAGTAAAAGAATTGGTTCACAGGCGTAATGCATTTACCGCCATCTTAAATTCATTCAAAAGTCAAATACTTTAATGCTAAGAATCATAAACATCCTGCTAAACTGTTTCTTTTTTAGCGTTCTGGGCTCAATTACTTCTTCAGATAGGGTTCGGTAAAAATCTATGCTTCGTGCTAAGGCTTTTTCTAGAGCGTCTTAATTGCCCAGGATTGAATGTCGTTCATTAAGGGGACTTGGTGAGGTTTGCTTCGGTCCGGGTCGGGAAAGACTGTATGTTACTGCCAAGGTTCCTAATGAAGGTCATTATTGAAGTTGCAACCCGAGCAACCTGATCTCGAAATTTCTTGGACTCTTTACAGTTCGATGCAGCAATTATGACCAACCAACTTTGGTACATTTACTTTTTTGGGAGGGGAAATAGATAAAAGAGTATCTCAGCTCTGTTTCCCCAGTTCCGCTATTTTATATCCCTCAAATACATTGTTTACTAACAACACTCAAATGTCCAAACTTAATCGTCGTATTAAAAAAGTCGCTTGATGATGCGAGGACATTTTTATACACCTTACGTGATAATAGTGGTATGAAAGGGGAAAAACAAGCACCTCTATGGTATTGGTCTGCAGAAGGTTGCCATCCCGATCGTTCAAAAATTAAAACTCGCGTGCGTTGTCACATTGCACGTTTGACGTGTACAGAAAGGTCAGGTAAATTCTTCGTGAATAGTATTATGTGGTATTCTTAAAAAAATAGGTAGTTTTAGCGGAAAAAAGGAGTCAAATAATGTTTTACATCCCATGTTATTATTTGCATGCTAGCCTTCTCGTTTACTTTCTACATTTATCGTACCATATGACAGGCGAATTGTTATGTTGCTTTACTATATTCGCCAGTAACTGCGCCGATCCACCAACGACATTGTGTTCTCATGTGCTATAAAAGGGACAATGAAGGCAGGTTCTTCGACAGGAAGTATCTTATTCATTCTTGCACTTTTGCAGCATTGCGCTCCCCAGCAACTGCGCTTAACTAAAGTGCGAGGTTATACTGGAACACAAAACGAAGTTTACACGGAATTTCCAAACAGAAAAAACGTAGTTAAGCTATATACAAGCGATGGATCGATAGACAGAAGAAGGGGAAGGGTGGCGACCGGCGTATTGCTGCGAAGAAGAAAAGATGGATAGCCATCATCGTGTTCCCCTTTCCCCGACAATGGTGCCAATCGCTTCCACTTGATTGCAAGTCTGTAAGCCAAAAACCTAGCTTGTCCGATATGCATGCTCCTATAGCTCTTTCCTCGTGGCCCCGGAGTTAGGGCACTTTCCGGGGAAAGGGAGCAAGCGAACGAGCCAGTCCAGATTAACTTCATTAAAACAGATAAGAAGGTTAAGTAAGGGCAGAGAACTATGCATCCTTCCTGTGGCTCTTGCGGTTTGACGAACCGGGTTCTTTGAGTAGGTACACAGTATATACGCTGGCTCAACCACAAACAACTTGTATCGTGCTGGCTCCTTGACTCGCGCCTCTTTGCATCTCTCGAAGGTCAGAGTTCACGAGTATACCACTGATGTGATCCTGCTTCGTTAAATCTCTGTTACGACATGGAGGTCTCCCCCCATTTGACCAAGGTACCTATGTGCCTACTGACTTATTCTGGAGCCACCTCATCATCCCCCTCCGGAGTTTGCGTCACATGATCACCATAAATTAAAGTTTATCTCAACGGCGAAAGCCCGGTGTAGCACACTTGTTTGCTGAGCTAAAGCGACGACGAAAAAGACGGATGGCTCTGAGTAATGAGAAGCCGTACGAGCTTGCATTTCAAAGTAATAGAACGGCCCCAAGCTTTAGAGTTTTGAGGCTCTCCGGCGTCTCGTGCTCGTCCGGATGAACCTGATAAACACGTAACTTGCATGCAGCTAGCTACTTTACTTCGCAGGAATAGAGAATAACGTTCCACAGCCAACGCCAGCCGCGTCATTCTTTCGCATTGGGGGCAGGGAATTGAATAAAAGAGCGAATGCCAGCGACAAAGCTATTCATTCCCTTCGAGAAAGAAGTCGGAACAGCGATGAGCGCTCTCAACAGCCTTCCGGAAAAGGAAAAGGAGAATCGAATATGTAAGAGAAGTGCAAGGTATTGGAAGGAAACTTGCCAAGACATAAACAAGTCGGACTTGTCCGCCGGCTTGTTGATTAAGGTAAAGGCATCTCCCTAGCGACACAGGACCATGCGAATAGGGCGCTGCATAAAAAGAAATAGCCTTTGATCAAGATTATGCTGTATGCCCTGCGTGCATGCTGATATAAAACACCGGCATGCCTTGTTGGAAGTTGCGTATGGGGTATGCAAGGGGTCTCATCATCTACCCGTACCCGATTAAAATCTCACGCCCTTTATATGTGCCACGATGCTGTCCCGAAAGAAATTTGCGGAATTTCTTCCTGATATCTAAACGAGCCGCTTGGCTCATTTGCTAGACCGCCAAAGAGCGTTAAAGAATGTCCTCCGCCAGCGATTTCTGTTTTTTTACGCATTCAACGTAGACCGACGGTATGCACAGTATTGAAGCGCAGTCATAACTAAACTTAAAAATACCAAATAGACAATCCGTCGTTTGTGCTACACGAGTCGATGCATCTCTTAGCACAGGGGCGGTTTTCTTGTGCCTCGTAACAACCGAGGAATGCAAACCTGGCCAAGTGACTCGAAGTTTTTTTTTTAACTGCTTAGTTTAGTTTTCGTTTCGTATTGCACAGCAGGAGAGGAAGGCAGAACCCGCTCTTAACCGCCACATGTCTTCTTATCTATTGGAGAAGGGTGGATATGGTCGGCAACGTCTCGGCATGTCGACGTAACTTTTCAGACTTGGTAACAAATTACCGACCGTTTGTCCGGAGCCAGTGGTAAACTTAGTATCTAGTTACAGGCTTACAACTCAGGTGACGTATGTGATACGAAAGGAACTTTTACGAGTGTATTCAAACAAAATGCTATGTACCACAAGAATAATCCAACTGCTCATCTAGGTCGGCCCATGCCGCCACCGCAAACACAATGATAACAAATTAACACAAAAGTTCGGAGAACGGGCCCGACAGGCTCAGCAAAAGCTTGTTTTTCAAGCACGGAAAAGTCATTTGTCTTCTTCGAGTTGTAATCCACTAATATCGTCTTCGTTTCCGCCAATGGCTCGCCAGAATGCCATAGCCACTTGCTCAGCATAAATCTTACGCTCTGTGCCTTGTAAGTTTTGCGCTTGAACGCTCATACTCGAAAATTGTTGGAACAAAGTTTCAAAGGAATCTGTGTCGCCCACAGACATGTCGACTTCTTCTTCCAAGACGTGATAGCCATGGGCGGTTCCGTTTCCTTGAGCCGTCTCCGATGTCCCCGAGTCGTTGTCATCGTCTTCATTATCGTTGGCATCCGAGCTTGCACTATCGTCTTGGCCCTCAGTCGTAAGCGCTTCAGTATGAAAATTATTTTCTTCTAAAATAATCTGGGAAGGTACAGTTTCGATATAGCTCATCTCTGAGGTGTCTTCTTCGTTCAAGAAATTCCGCAGACGGTCCATCCTGGCAGCACTATTGCATGCTAAATTTAGAAAATTTGGAAGATATTTGTAACTAAATGGGCGAAACAAAACTAATAGCATCATCTAATGACGAATTACCTTTAAGAACCAAGTTAGGCCACATGTGAGACTGTAAAGCTTGCACAATTCTTGGAATGCCTGTGGTTTCCTGGAAATCATCTTCGGGGTCTGGAATGTCTGAGGAATTTAGCTCTACCAATTCATAGCCGTGTTCCAAGCACCACTGATGAGCTAGTCACAGTTGTATTTTCCGTATTAATAATATATTTCTCCTTCATGATTAAGTGCATCGTACCTTTTTCTTTTGGGAGTTTATTGTTAGCGCTGGCGTTATTATCTTCGGTACCACATTGGTCACAGACTAAAATCTTGACTTCCGGCTCGAATTCCTTAATAAACGGCAGCCATTGATCTGCAGGTAGCAACTGGTCTTCCTAAAGCCCAAGCAAGATTCACGGATTACAAGCTTCTTATAAAATATGAGAGCTTACATGTGTGTCGTCTGCATATATAACTACAGCATGGATATTGGAGGAAAATTCCTGATTGACAAGAGATTTTGCTTCCAAGCAGCACAAGCCAATGGTGGCTGTATAATATTTGGTTTCAAAATTCCACTCATAACAACTCAAGCCACTCTCAAGCTGTGAGGAGGCTTGCACATTATTTCCAAGGATTTCTAAAAGAAAATAGAATTAGCGTTGGACATTTAGTTAGTTAGTTCGGCCTTAGTATACCGTGAACAATTTGGATTGGCATCTTCTTCCCAGTTCCCACGATTAAACATGCCGGAAGATCCATTTGACTACTTTTTTTCGAAAGTACTTCTAGCACTGGCAGGCACGTCCGTCTCTTGTTTACATCTGAAATCAGCAAAGGCATAAAGCGAAGTCAGCCATGTTGGAGGAGGGTCCTAGCGATCCGCAGCAAACCATACCAAAGCCTTATTTCGCTCCAAGCGGGGCATTTTAGGTTAAGTTAGATTATTTAATTAATTAACGTGGTTAGGTTAGATTATGTTGGTTAGCTTAGATTAGGTTATTATAATGGTTCTAAGCACCCTGCGGCGTATACCAGGGCAAAGCCTTGGGAGAACAAATAGACCACTCATGAGACCACTGCACCGCTGCGGGTTTTATGCAGTTGCTCGTGCTCGCTGACGTGCAGGTGTTGCCTGGCCTTTAGCGAAGGGGTACAGCCCTCTGTAGGCTTTCGCCGCTACTTTGCGCTGGCGACGGTCAGGTAATTTGCTTCCTTTTTATTCAAATTTGTCGACCCACCCGACTTTTATCAAACTAAAAGCAACCAAAGCTTACACATCATGCACGCAGCATGCAACTATTCTCATAGTTTGTTCATTAAAAGTAGCAATATTGATAATTTTCGATATTATTCCGGGGGTAAGCGTCAGTAGGTTTCGAACAATTTTTCGAACGTTTTCAAGTTTATTCGCTCCCGTTGGCTATATATTACCATTAGTTCAATTAAACATCAGTTGTCATACTGTTTTCCGTTTCCTCTCAACGATTCCATTTTCATAAGACAATGATTTTTTTCTCCCATTTTTCACGAAAACTTTCAAAATCCGGTTTTTACAAGTTTCAAATTCTTCTTAATTGCTCAATCCTTATGACTATCAACCAAGATATACTCCCGGAGGGTTATCCCGTTTTTGAGCAAAAACAATCGGTGTAAACAAATTTACCAATTGTCTGGCTAAAAAGCGTCATAGTAAACATCCCTAGCATGGGCGCCGTTGCCCATCCCGGTCAAAGCTCACCGAACGAATTTCCTAAATCCGCTGTCTTTGTCCCTGTCCGCTCAACGCGTTGTGCATGCCCGATCCGCCATTGTCGATCTGTCAAGTCGGGTAGGATCTGGGATGACGCGCTTTTTTTCCGTGACTCGAATTAAACTTGTCAACGCTCAATACCCTATTAAGTTGTGTTTAAAGTTGAACGGTATTACGAAGAGTGGTCCCTTTTATATTAATTAAGTGGTGACACATTTCACAAAAAGTTGTAAATGTTATAATGTGTTAAATGTGGTCCTATCTCTCATCCCGTTCCGCTCAGCCAACTTTATCCCGTGCCTTTTGCCATCCTTTTGGAGAAGAAAACGAGAACCGCAACTTGTTAATCTGCTAAGCTGAGGCTGTGTGCAGATAGCTATTATTTCACTTTCTGATGGGAGTCGCCAGGAGAACCAGAAGGAAAGGTACACTGTTAAAATTTTTTAACAAAGACTAATTAGCTATAATCAACACAAAGACTAATTAGACAACGTATCACCAAAACGTCAACGACATAAATGACAAAGCTATAATCACCACAAAGAAAAACGCATGGCATTGGGGTTATGGCATATGGAAAAACGCATGGCATATGGCCAAGGGACATTAAGGCCACGGTAGACTTCAAGTAGTTGACTATTTTCTGTCAAAAGATGTCGCTGGCGTAGACCCATATATCCTGAGAATGCAGCAACCAAATACACACCTATGTCTAACTTCTCTC
>RJJA01000363.1:0-58284 GCA_003724045.1 Lepidurus arcticus
TCTTTTGCATGTTTACGCGAATTATTACCTTGATCACTTTGACGGTAAACTCGTACTGAGTATTAGGCTTTAAATCATCCAACATGCAATTAAGGTCCGTGGCGTTCAAATAACGGTACCTCGGACTTAAAGACGTATGCGTCGATGTAAATCGAACAGTGTAATATCTCGCATCAGTGACGAGCTGTGGAAAAAAGTAAAGGTAAAAACCAGAGCCTTTTTTTCTTCAGTGAATTCTACCTGATTACGCGGTAAAGTTGTATCAGTCCAATATAGTACTACTGTCGTGGCAGAAAGTACGATAGCCTTGAGACCTACAGGTGGTATTAAAGGTGTCAACGGCTCTGGAGTCGCTTCTTCTCGAGTTCGCACAGTTTCGTAGATCGGTCGTCCATCGCCCATTTGATTGTAAGCGCGTAAGCTAATGACGTACTCTGAGTTGGCCTCTGTAACAATGTTCGCACAAGTTTAGTACGGTCATCTTTTGAAAGCAGGCATTTCTTACCAAGATTATCTATGGAGTAAGATCGCTGCTTGCCATCCACAAGTTTGGTGTACGCATCTGGGATACCTTTTCCCCAGCCAATAGTGTATCCTCGCACCATAATATTCTGATTTGAAGGCGGTGTCCAGTTAACGGTGATTGCGTTGGTGGAAGGACGTGCTACAAGAACGTAAGAAATCGTTTTAATTTCCAAATGTCCACTCTGAAAATTTGTCTCGCTATGAAATGCCTTACCGCGTAAAGACGAAGGTGGTTCAGGAACTTGGCCTTCGTCTAGGTCATTTTCAAACGTTTCGGCAGTGATCCAATCCGTGGCTGGCCCAGAACCATTGACCGTCAAAGCTGACACTTTGATCTGGTATTCTGTTCCACGCGTCAATCCTGTCAAGGCGTGTAATCTTCTGCTCCCGTCCGTCGTGGCTATCAAACCACCCAAATTAGCATTGCCTGGACCTCGGCCCCGGCCTTTCGGCTTGTACCGGATCTTATAACCCGTGATAACCCCGTTTTGGTGCTCTTTAGGTGGCGGCTCCCATCGCACAATGACGCTCTATATCAATAAGAAATCACACGATATTTATTACTGACGTCAATAAACACAAACTAAACGTCTGCACAACTTACAGTAGAGCTGGCTGCTTCCGCCACAACGTTCTGGGGAATTAGAGAAGGGACATCCGATAGAGTACGGACCGTTAAGTCATCCGTACTGGAGCCGGGTCCCTGTTCCGTGAACGCTACCACCCAAACCCCATAATCGCTGAATTTCTTTAAGTTATGTATATTATGCCACGTTTCCGAGGTCACCACCTCGTGTTCTTCCCCAGACCCAGCCTAAAGGATGACAGGAGAACGTTACAAAAGGGTTACTCAGAAACAGCCAGCAAAATTGTCAATACCCCATATCGAGATTATTGAGATTATATTGAGATTATCCCTACATATAACCAATATCCCTCGAGATTTCGAGGGATATTGGTTAGCCGCACTAATGCATTGCACGATTTATTGGCATGCAAACTTCTGGTCATGCCTTCACAGATGTGTTTTGGCGTGGCTTACGGCGCTCGTTCTCATGGTTACTGTTTATTTACATTTGAACAAAGCGTTCCACGGACATCGAAAAGTCTGAGATGTCAGAAAGCAACGTACGCTATTTTTCGAAATTTCTTTAAGGGCTCAATATGACTATTTCGGGCATGACGGAAGAGACACATCAGTAGAAACTAGACTGTTCGCTCTATTATGTATGACTACTTTTTAAACTCTACTTTTTGGTGGCCATTGCCGTTCAAGCTTTAAAAAAATAAGAATCGAAAAACACGAGAAACTGATACAAAGAATTCAAATTATGTGCAGTACCTCCATGTAGAAAAGCTTGTATCTGACGATGGGTAGCCCCGTGTTTAACTGAGGTGGCTGCCATGTGGCTAAGATACTTGTGGGCGAAGTGGCAGTGACAGATAAATTGACAGGTGGACCCAACATGTTGGCTTCGCTTTGGGTGTGGAGCTCGATTACCGGCGAAGATTCTCCGGCTCCGTGTTGATTGATGGCCACTACCCGCATATAATACTTCTTGTCTGGCACGAGGCCTTGCACGCTGACTTCTTCGAGACGAGAGCGGCTCGTATTCACAACTCGTTCCCTAAAAATAATTTCTGAGTAACGTTTGAGCCCAACTAGCGAAACACATCCCATAAAACAAAGCCCACGAAAGGTTTACTCTTATTTCCTTTCCCAAAAACGAAGGCACAGAAAAACAAAATAAAATAAAAAACCCAGCTTAAAAAGTCACTTTACCTTTCCGAGCCGTCTTGTTTGTAGAACACGGAATAAGCAAAGATGTTGCCATTGGTTTTGATGGGCTCTTTCCATTTCAAGGTAACGAATCGGGCCGTTATGATGGCAGCATCCAACTCTCGAGGGGCAGAGGGGACATCTTTGTTGGCGGGACGTTCTCCTAGATCCGCGGGCGTGGTTACTGCGGGCATGGGCGTGGCTGACGACGATTCTACGTACACACAGGCGCGTGCATGGGGACCAATCGACAAACATGCAGGCCAAGTATTTGGATTGTGGGCCACAGCAGAAAGAAGTAGCCGAAATAAAAACAAATGGAAAGGGAAGGGAGGAAAATATTGTTGCCATTAGTCGTGCGACACAGAATCATGCCATCAAGCCTTACTAAAAAAAATCATGTCGATTTGTAAAAAAACGAAGCAAGTCTAAATTACAATTCACTATCAACTAATTTTTGCAACTTTACACCTACGGCTTATCTTTCTTACCACAACAATAGAAAGCGACCGCCAAAAGTTTTACGCGAAACAATAATGCTAAAACTGTTGGGTCACGTAGAGGCAAGGCAAGGGACATGGGGGAAAATAGGATTCATAAAACGGAAACGTACCTGGCTCAAGCATACGTAACTGCGCTGCGGCTTGCACATTACCAGCTGTGTTGGAACCCATGCATTGATAAATGCCAGCATCGGATGCCACCAAGCCCAAGATCCGCAAATTGTGACCATTCACAATCTAACGGACCAAAAATATCTTTCTTATTCATTTCTTAAAACCAACTATTTAACATAAAAAGCCAAAAATACTGTAAAAAAGTGTACTACATTGCGTAAGATTCCTTCTGCCCGGCAATAATAAAAGAAAAATTACCACTGACTGTGCACAATCGCTATGCTCAGAAACTAATGAAGGAAAAAAAAAGAACTGGTTATCGAAACAACCAACTAACACTAAATTTCGGGCTAAAAGTCACTGGCCATATCTAGAGTACAGATACTTTGGTCCCTGTGCTTATGTTAGTTAAACAATGCAGGAAACTTGATTTGTTGTGGTTTAAAAGTCCGATTTAAATGCTTAATGTCAATTACTGAGATTTAAATTAGATATACGATTTCGGTTTAGTTATAATGCCTATTTAATTTCATTATTCTGCCTCTGATACTGTAACGTATGCCTTGGGCTGTTTTATCTAACATGTTCGCGATTTAAGCAAAAAAAGTAATTGCTATAATTAGTATAAAACTTGACAGGATACATACCTGAAAATATTCGCTAGCGATAATAGGGTCGCCATTTTTCATCCACTGTATGGTCGCCTCTGGCCTGCCATAAATGTCGCACTCTAACTCTGCGTCTTCTTTTTCCAGGGCCGCTACATTCTGCGGCTTCTTAACAAAGCGCGGAGTAACTACAGAATGTATGTCAATATTAGTTTGCGAAACGGAGTATTAGAAAAAAAACCAGAGTTGTTACCATGGACTTCCAAATTAGCTATCACGTCGACAGAATCTTCGGAATTCTCTGCTCTGCACTGATACATGCCTGCGTCCAACTCGTGAACTTGACTAATTTGCAAATTCCCCATGCCAACCTTGATGAATCGGCTATCCAAATGGCTACAGAAGCGAAGAAACAAGAAAAATTAATCCCTGGACGGAGCCCAAAATGTATCTTCCTTTCTTCCTTACTCGACATCAATAGTATTGCCATCCTTCAACCATGTTATCCAAGGTCGTGGGTTTCCATTAGCGGCACAATCTAACGTGACGGTGTTGCCTTCTAAAACGACCATATTTTTTGGCTCGGCAATAAACGTGGGCGGTTCAGTTTCCCCGGTTTCTATTTACGATGATAAAAAAAAAACTTTGTATAAATTACTATCTCCAAAGGAGTTTTGATACGACACAAGTGTAATTAATTTTAAAATGAAGAAGTAAAAAAAAAAAACTGAAAAAAAATATATTTGCCTTGTGGCGAAGGGAGCACTCGGATCCAGGCCGCAGAGCTTAGAGCGTGTTTATCCAAACTCGTAGTGTTGCATGTATATCGGCCTGCGTCGCTCGGAACAACGCTGCTGATTTCCAGCGCTCCTGAAGGCAACACGAGCATTCGTGAGAGATCCAGTTCTAAGGGCTGGTCTTCTTTAAGCCACTGGATTCGAGCAGGGGGCGTAGCCGTGACTTGACAGGACAGTCGAGCGGTATGTCCCAGTGGTACATTAATATCCATGGGCTCTTTCAAAAATCTTGGCAAAACTACACAAATTTCAAAATAAAGCATTAGTCTTTCCAACTAACGGTTACAACTATTAAACATAATCCAACCCGCAAATATACATCAAAAAGAGCTTACGAAGCCGCCAATTGCTACCAACATCACTTGTTGGGTTTTCAGGAAGACCGACTAATTTTGTCGATAATTTTGTTGGCATGCAAAGTTTTTTGGTCATGACGTCATCGACGTATCAGGCACGGCTTATCGCGCTTGTTACCATTGTTATTGTTTACTCGCACGCTGAAAACATACACTGCTACGTCTGCGACGTTAAAAATTGAAGTGACCCGATTTTTTGTATATATCTCTTTTTAATTGCTTAATGACTAATCATCCGCGCATGACGCCAAGAGCAATACATTTCAAAACTAGACATGTGCTCTATTTTCTAAGACTAAGTGTCGTATTTGGTGGCCTGTGCTCTAAGCTCTTAAAAAAAGACTGTATTTTCTCGAGTCAATTTTCGCTTAACGTCCAAACTCATGTCCTAGCCTCACGCTAATGCTTTATACCCTGAGAATTTTTTTTCACAGAATGCACTTCGAAGATCAAAGAATTCACCGAAGAATTCATCACGCGCCTCATTGTTCCCCAAATTCAACAGAATCCTGCTTTTTAGTCGGCTTATACGACTTTTAGCTTCGAACTCCACAAGACTTGAAAGAAATATAAGAAAATAGATAAAACGGCTATTTTTCTCTCCCTTTTATGTGGCAATGAATTACGGCGCGAGCAGATCTAAGAAAAAATCTCCACGGGTTTTAAGCAGATTTTTTTTCCCGGAGCACCCATGGGAATTGTGACAAGCGCAAGCTTCAGCTTTTTCTAAGTTATGCCAGCTCATGTTAAGCGGTTGATTACTCGCACGTGAGCTTCCCATAACGCTTGCTTAACGTAGTTCATGCCCTCCCCCCATCGCTCCCCGTTCTTCGTTCCATAGCCCGAGTCCCTAGACGACTTCAGAATGCTTATGACGTTAAGCCAAAAGGGAGGATAATTCGACACAGGATAAAACTTAACTCAGAATAATGTTAATGAGCTCACCAGCGACTTGGAGTTTGGCCGTTCTGCTCACGATGTGGCCCACAGTGGGTGAAGATGCCACACACTGGTAAATTCCTTCATCTGGACGCTCGTTACGTGTATGGATTACGCTATTAAAATATAGCGAGCCATTCGACAGGATTGATCTAATGGTATGCGAAAATAAGACGTTTATTAATGTCTAATTTATGCAATTAAACGTAAGGAATTTTTCGTTTATCTACGCCAGGAGCCTGTCCCCGAACAACAAAAAGTACAACAATAGAATGACAAGTGAAGGTTGTAACAAAGCTCCAGCTTGTAAGTGGATAATTATTTGGAATGAAAATATGATCATATTAAAACGAGAATTTTGAAGGGAACCTGAACACTTTTTTCCCGTGAACCAAACTGAACATCAGTTAAGTATCTTGTCACATTTAATTATAATCATTACTGACCTTTGTACAGTACGTTTTTTTTTTTAAAAAAACGACCCCAACCAAGCGTACCGTCCTAATGGCCCGCAACTGTGCGTCTGGGAACAGCACTACGGAATAGCATTACGGCTATTCGAACGAAAATTCGCAGCACTGTTTCCAGACACGCAGTTGCGGGCCATTAGGACAGTACGCTTGGTTGGGGTCGTTTTTTTAAAACGTAGGCTACTGTATGTTTAGCTGATCAAAGAAAGGTCCATTCTCAGAATGGCCACAGCATTAATCATTTACCCTATTTAAGTTCTAGATCGTATTTTTCTTATCACTGAATGATTTTTTAGATTAACTTTTAAATGATAACGGCCTCTCTCCACACGTACGATAAACCTTAACCAAATCCAGTTACAAGTCATTGTACTTGCTTTGGTGAAATAACTATTGTGTGCCATCAAAAACGACGCACTATGGATAAAGGAAAAGCTCAGACACAAAGTAGTTTTTTGGCGAGACCTGAATGCCAGGAAATTTATAAAATAGCCAAAAGGTCTCGCAGCCGTGCCAACTTTGCCGTCAGAGTAGCGCTATACCGGGCTGCTAGACTCCGCGACGGCGAAATCCCATCTTTTTTTAAGAAAAAACAAGTCAGGGCTCAAAAAACAAAAACAAACTTTCAATCAGAAGCTTTTCTTATGAATTCGGCTTTTACAACTTGCTTGTTACTTTCAACATCAATTTGCAAACATGCCAGTAATTATAAGAGTTAGCACCTTTTCGTTTCTGATATTGAATTACTTACTGAGTTTGGTTCCCTTTTTTATTTTTATTTTAATATGATTAAATCTGCATTCCCAATTATACATTGTTTTTTAACGAGCTGAGATTGATCCTCGAAACGAAGGGAACTTTTCTTATCTCGATGTTCACTCAGCTTCGTATTTCTATCACGAAAGCGGTAGAAACGAACTCAAGGAAAGAAAAGTATAATGGAAAAAGCTAATGAAGTAGGGGTTTATATACCTTCGAGGGTCTCCTATAAAATTTAGGAGAAGTCCGTCTCTTTTCCATTCGATGGTAGGCGTGGGTGAACCCAAGGCGGCGCAGTCCAATAAGGCCGGGGCGTCTTTGGTCACGATCGTATCTTGAGGCTCCACGATGAAACCCAAATCGGGATCGCCTGCAGACGCTATAAAAGAACAAGGCAACGAAAAACAGAGTGAGACAAAAATCCAATGTGCGTCTATCATACAAGGCATCACTTCAATTCCATAACCAATCCGTGGTACTGCGTGGCCCCCTTCGTGCCTTCGAAACGGCCCATGCAGTCGCTTTCACCAAAGGGCCCATCGCAGGACCAGCTAATTGAATCAAGATCAACTGGGGAACATTTCAAATCTCCGGGTCAGTTTCTGCGTTCCACACGACGTTTGAGGGACTTGGCATTTCCACATAAAAAGGCCCCTTTCTGCCTGTTTCCGCTGAGACTATCAACTGAACTCCCTATGCAGCTACGCTCTAATCAAATAAAACAAGCTCTCTACTCAAGAAACACAACTTTTGCTCCAAAAAGAAGAACCACTGTAGGAAATTTTCAACAACAGTCTTTGCACGAAGAAGGGAAGAAAAAGCCTTACAAAGATATTCGAACGTTAGCGATCGTGTAAAAATATCAACAGCATAGAGTTCAACCAAAGCTATGCAAAGGATATGTTTAATTTCCCTCCCCTTTTGCTTTTCCTTTTCATGTTTCCTTTCAGGCCCGTCAGAAACAATCGCTTGTCACAAATGTCATACAGGGTGGCCCAGTGTCTGGATAGTGTCCTTGGTCCTGCTGGATGCAGCGTCACCGAGTCAAGCCGAGTCGGAAATCCATGTTGATGCCATATACCACACTAAATGCAAGTTTTAAGTCCACCTGGGTTGCCTGTCGCCTTTTCGTTCTCCATAGCGAACATAACAGGACGACAGGAACTCACCATATACGCTCATCTTTGCATCCCCCCTTCTCTAAACCGCCCCAATTGGAAAATGACCTGCTCAAAAATAACTCGACAACATAAAGTATACAGTTGCAAGACCGCTTCTATCACACAAGCCCTCTTTTGGCCACTGCCGCAAGCAAAACATCGTCAAAATGGAGTTAGTGTTTACCTAAGAGTTCCAAAAAGTATCTAGTGACATTTGCATGGGTTAGTCGGTACGGCTATGTAATTTATTAAACAACATGATCCCCTAGAAGAAAAATTCATAGGCCATAAGAATTACAGTAAGATACGTTGACGATCCCACGCTGCATGAAGATTTGCAAACATTTATCCCCCCCCCCCCTTAAATCACATTAAGCAAATACAAGTGTGTATCAGGCATGGATTATACGACAGTATAATGTCTAAAACAAGGATTTGCATAGAATTTTCACGCAACTCATAAAACCGACCACACTGTGCTACGAGTTAATTAAAAGGTGAGTTTATACAATACTAGTTGAAAACTCCATAAAACAAAGCCCTACATATACTGCAAGGCAATCTTGGTACAGTATATACCTCATACTTTTTATGTCAATCTAATTTTTCTAAAAATACAAAGAAAATCTTCTACTATTCATTAAAATATGGAAATTATCGCAATAAGATATTTATTATAAAGATACAAGTCAAACGTAAATTACCCATAAAATTCAAAGTACCCACTTACATTACATTTATTCAATATCTATACTTAAAATTACCAGTAAAAGTACGACAGTAATAAAAGCTGCTAGAATAGTCCCAGTGGCTCACTGAATAACGATATCAATTTAAATCAACAAACCGTATTTCCAAAGTGCGGTACGTTCGTCATTACACAACAGATGCGAATTTAACGAGTTACATGAGTGCAGTAAGGTTCCAGAAACAAAGCTACACCTACTCTGGAAATCTCACAAAGGTGTTCAATATCTGTCACAGAAACGGCTTTGTCAGTTATAGCGGCCGAGGACTTGACACAGCAATCAATTCAACCAAGTTGCAACACGTTGACATCTTCTCATATAGGCGCTAAGCTGCTGTTCTATCACGAAGATTTCCTCCCAAACAGGAATGCTCTCGAAAACCCAGTTTTTTCAGATCTTAATTTAAGATCTTTTACAATTTGTTCTATGGTATGACACGAACCCTGTTACAGATACGAAAAATATGCATGAGAAAGCTGGAGCCTACCATCCAACCGACACCCGCCCAGAAACAATACACGAGATATTAACACACAATCCAACCTTCAGTTTGTTTTTCTTATTCCTTCTATTGCCTCTCTTTCCCCCTCCAACCATCTCTCGTGTGCTAGGGTTTATATGACCCTTGAAGAGGGGGCCATCTGTTCCCCGCCATAGTATTCCACCCCCTCCAATTAAATTTACTTTTACTCCTTACTCCATGTACTGAAAACCCGAACTCTCCGCTATACAAATCCAAAGAGCTTCTGGTCTATTATTTGATCTCCTTTGGAGTTACGGTGCCAGGGTTCGTTTCGCCATCCGCAAGTTGTTCCGTCGCCAGGCACTCGAATTTCCCAACTGATGCAGGAGCAGGGTCATTAATTGGCTGGCCCCGGACACGGACACGCGGCACAACCCGTAAATAACTGTTCTGTCAGTATAAACAGCTTCTTCTCTAACCTTCTCCACCTCCAAGAAATCCCTAACTCAACGTTAGAAACACGTCTGAAATCCTATTTAAATCAAAACCTCTTAAGCCCCTCTACTAGCCAGAAACAGTTGCCGGGTTTCTATCAGTAGCTGGATTTAGATTCATAACAGACAGTATCTTATCCCATAATGGGAGTTACGGGGAAGGGATCAGTCGGACAGGGAGACAGATGACTAGGTTCTCACCCTTAGATGCGGAAATGCAAAACCGTGGACGCTTTCCTAGTCGCTTAACCCCTATGGGGGGATGATTTTGACTAAGGGATGGAACTTCAAACAACACATAGACATCAGCACAGCTGCTGCGTATAGCATCAACCCCCACCACAGCTCCTACACGCCATTGTCTAGTCACTATCGGTTCATCAAGCACGAATTGGTCAAACGATGGCAATAATATACCTTTTTATAACTTTTGTCCGGCGTGCTCTTCTGGACTTGGAGAAAACAGTTTTTTCGTTTTATTCTATTTTTTTTAGGGGCTCGAGTTAGTATTCGACCCAGACACCAATCCCCCCAGTAAAACATAAAAGAACACACATGTGTTTCTCGTCACTAACAAGGCCCCTGTTGCTTTTAAACAGCTATTTGCTACAGTCACCCCCCAAAAACAACGACCAAAATCTTTTAAACCCTGCTTATTATCCCTACTGAATGCTTCCGGTTCACGCTTTAACTTACTATAACGGTTACTTTACATTTGTCAAAGATGTAGAATTTTCCCCTCTACTGTACCAACTACAAACACTCCACAGATCATGAGAATCCATTGGCATTCGTAGCATCGTAGCATTCCTCTGGCTCGGTTTGCGGTTGCTCATCAATGAAAAATAAGACCATTATTTTAATACAGAATAGTCCTCTAAAAACTTCATAAAAATATAAGATTTGCCTGCTATGGATACAGTAGAACATGACTTATTCCTATTTAGTCTCATAATCCACAGTATATGACAAATAATGTTAATAAAACAAAATAGTAGGTAAAGTTAGTACTGTCATCAATGAGAGTTTCCATACGATTTTGCCTAATTACCCCAGTGGAACACTTACTAAATAAAAAACATGAATTGTGTTAACCTTTCAAAGTTATTTCTTACTAGTATGAAAATGCGATACACACGATATACAGTGCAGGAAATACAACTTTTTATATGGATATTTGCAGGTGATCCAGGAAGCACGTCGAAACTATACTAACGAAACTAAACTATACGAAAGTCAATAATCAAAGAGACAAATGCAGATAGACAATGTTGAGAGACCAGAGTAGATCTGCTCTGCCACAATGCTGTTGTCATGGTTAACGCTCACTGACTCGTGCTGATTCGTCCAACAAGAAAAAAATCCTGGCTCGTCTCTTTCGTAATTCCAGTCTATTTCCTAACATGCCTCCCCAGACCATTCATCCCAATTACACGCTCGTCAAGGAAGCTGCGTCCAAAAAGATAAAAAAAAGTTTCTCCAGAAATTCAAGTTGTAAGAAGAAAAACGAGGCGGTTGGCAAAAGTCTCGTCTCTAAAAAAAGTTTGCTCATACACGCTAAGACCAAGAATCGCTGTCCACGGGAGGAAGGAGAGACACACTTGTATATATTCCGTATTTCGTTCATTTAGAATCCCCTGCCATTTGTTTTAAGGTATACATGCGAAGCGATAGGATGCAGATGGACCCATTTCCGCACCTTGTGCTAAAAGCAAAGTTAAGACTATGCCAGTACCACTTCCAAGACACTTGAAACAAGGCCTTATTTACACAGCCATTAGCAGCTCCCTGGCTTTTTATATTGCACTCGGCGGCTTTTGGCTCTTTCCTCTCGCCCCTCTTCCCTCCATCTCTCGCCGCATTCTCTTGATTGGGCTCCTTTTAAAACTTGGGAGTTCTCAAAGCACAGGGGCAGGAAAAGAGACCTAACGAACTCAAAAGCCAGCAGTAAGTTTCTACAGGTAAATATTGGAGTGAGAATATAGGACGTGACACGCGATCAACAATGCTTACCCGTTGTTAAAGTCGATCTTACTTTTCCACCTTAAAGAAAAAACATGTCGTGATTCTAAAACCTGAACGAAACCAAACACCAAAAACGCGACGTAACAAGCCTTATGAGCCCAACGCCCATGACTTGCTCGTGGGCCCCGGTATACAGAACCCTCTTTTGTGTGTATAACATGGGGCAATTCGGGGGCTGATATCTTAAAAAACTACTCGTCCAATTTTCTTTTTTTAAATTGTAAAAATTATAGAAATAAAATATCTACTGCAAGTGATGGGCCGATTTCCAATTTTTCAGTTATTTAAAAATCACTAAAACTTTGCCTTCAATTTTGTAGTTAAATATTATTTTTTTTACAAAAACTCGATCACTTGCAGGAGATGTTTTTCTGCTCGATTTTTGGTATGTGTATCATTTTAATCGGTCGAGTAGTTTTAAGATATCAGCCCCCGAATTTCCCCATGTTATTCACCCAAAAGAGGGTTCTGTATACCGGGGCCTTAAAGGGCAATAGGGGCTATTCCACAAGCAGTTTCCTGGGTTAATCCACCAGATGCGACACTGTAGAAACCGTACGGCGGTGGCTACCGTGAGAACTAGGGAAAAGCAGCCATTTCCTGAGAGTTTATATTTACGTTCGCCACTGTCACTAGGATACCAGTGGCGAGAATTCACTATTTACCCATTTAGACTGTGATCTGTCTAAATGTGATCTGTAAATATGATCTATGTAGACCGTGATCTGTCTAATTTGTCTGACGAAGCGTCAGCGGTATCCTAGTAACAACCGGAACCCAAACATAAACTCAAGAAATGGCGGCCTACGCCTGGGTCCCTGCTATGCTGGCGCCTTACGGTTTCTACAGTGTCGCATCTGGTGGATTAACCCAGGAAACTGGTTGTGGAATAGCCCCTATAGTCACATGGTGAGATTGGGATAGTCACAAAAATCACATGGTGAGATTTTGATGGATGCTTGTGCACCACATTACTTAGGAACCATGAACGTTGTTTCAAACTTGTTGGAATAGCAATTCACGAGTTATGGCCATGCAAATTGTTGGACAAGACGTGCAGAAGTACCAAGGCGAGTCTTAACGACCTTGTTACCATGGAAACTTGTTCTTAATGCTTAAGACTGAACAAAGATTTCGGGTACCGTAGACACTGATACGTCTGTGACGTCAGAAAACCAAATGATACGTTCATATTACGGCTACTATTAAAGATAAAAGTATGATCTTTTGATCCCAATTAAAAATCCCAGACTTCATCGACAAACATACGAGCTTTTCCTTTCCCGAATGGGAACTTTTTTTTAATAGTTTGTGATCCTGAAAAAAATGCCCCCTGAATCGGGTACAGTAACTCACGATGAGTAACAACGCGACGAAATAAGGCAACGCTCACGAGCCCACGCCGTTCGAAATTGCCGGTTAGAACGCACAATCCTGGCTATATTTCAGAGTTTGAAGACGACACGGTAACCCCTTCTAGTGCTCAGTCATAGGTTAACGTTGCCAAGGCATCTGGGATCTAACGGTTGGCGGTTTTGGCGGCCTACAAACCATGACAAAATCAACGCAGACAGGCCGTGCGACGATGGAAAGGTGACAGATGACTGTCGTCATGATTTGTTCGCGTATTAAGCATTAACCATCCTCACACAAACAAGACAAGGAACGGCACATGTTCATTTTTCTTCAGATTCGGGGACAAACTTTCCCCGAACCCATCCAGTTTCTCTCGCTCCGACGTAGGGCCAAGACAGAGACAAGTTATGGGGAACGGGACCCAAGAGTTGGGGCCAGAGTTTCCCGTCTTGAAGCTCGCTCACGCTCAGCGATGCGGCCAATTCACGTCAAGTTTGCCTTGCCCAAGAAGGGAGTTTCTTATCGCATCTTTTGGTCGTATGCAAAGCAGGAATCCTCATCCTTCCAACACAAAAGACATTCTTAGGCACCCGCTCAAACTTGCAGCCTTAACGTTCGGAATATTCTCCGGTCCGTCCCTCGAACTCGCATTTGCGTCAATGAGTACAATCTTTATATACACACACATATTTTAGCAAAGCCGAACGGCGTGAGAAGGAGCTTAAAAAAATAGATCTAAAATACACGTCTGCTCTTTTCCCCCCCTTGTATTCGGCCCGTGGCAAATCTCAAACTTAATTTCCCGTCGTCTTTCTCACAATAGAAATTTAGGCTATTCAACTCTTGTCAACCCTACCTAAATAGCCGTAGACAGGTTATTATAGTGGATACACCTAGACCAGATAAAGAGGCAGCGTAATATTGTCCCAGAGTCCCTAAAACTTCAGAAAACTCGTTAAAATATAATAACGCACACGACAATAAGGTAATAGCCAAGTTTATAATCTGTGAAAAAAAAGTTGCAAAAGAATAGCTTAAACGAATTACCCGAATCTCTTCGGCTCAAATTAAAATTCATGGTGCAACATAAATTCGGAATTACCCGAGACTCAAATTTCGCTTCTGAAGTATTTTTCATTCAAGTAATAATCCGGTAACGCTGTAAATAAGAGAAACTGAAACGGAACAATCTCGGACCAATAAGGAAATCAGAACATCTGAAATGGGAGAAACAACGAAACTGCGTCGAAGCAATCTGTGTGTTGACACAATAGTAGAAAGCCAAGCAATACTGAAAACTCCGGATTCCTTTGCCGACTATTTCATTGTTGTCCATTAAGACGAGTGTTGCCTAGTAACCGAAATTTGAGAAAAAGCTTCACTTAAGGATACCATAGCCGCGTTCGTTATGCACCGTCAACTTAAACTTAGACTTACCAGACTTTCTTGACTTTTGCTTACGAGCGTTCGTTTTAGCCTAAAATTTGAAAGTTGATCGAAGTCGACTTGGAATATCTTGAGTCAAAACGAAAGTTTCTAAGCAAAAGTTTCCAATGGCGCCACCCATGGGTGCTTGTTGAAATAAACAAAAGCAATTTATGAATTGTTCGATATCGACCAAGGAGATACATACACAAGGGGCGGGGTTAAGTTTAAGTCTAGGCACAAGAGTACTCGCTATAGACTTGCCTGACTTGGACCCAAACTAAAAGTCGACTTCCAAAGTTTAAGTCGACTAGCTCAAGAACACGCTTATAAGCCCAACGTCTAGCAAAGTCTTGGGTAGACTTTTAAG
The DNA here is from genome assembly GCA_003724045.1 of Lepidurus arcticus. Taxonomy (NCBI): domain Eukaryota; kingdom Metazoa; phylum Arthropoda; class Branchiopoda; order Notostraca; family Triopsidae; genus Lepidurus; species Lepidurus arcticus. The sequence continues at coordinate 14,894 of RJJA01000363.1, forward strand.
TCAAACGTTCGTCAAAACAAACGTGGCTCATCTGTGGAAGTCCAACATCATTGTGTTTGGAATTTAAGCGACTCAACATGATTTTCTTTTTTGTTTCAGGTAACCGGCAAAGTACGAACACTAATGAAGCGCCGACAAAAACCTGCCAAAAGAAACCTTTTAAACGGTAACAGATTCCAAACTTTTCGTCCGCTTTTCCCTAAAAGAAAAACTTAAAAAAGAAGGAAAAATAGAACGCCTAGTGGTTTCTTCGCAATCCTTTGCCTTTTGTGAAGGGAATTCACGCCCATGATTCCTCACTTTTCTCACCAAAGCGGGCATGTCACGTGCAAAGGAGCCCCAAATATAGACCCTTTTTCAAGGAAAAATTATCTCGACCGAACAGACCGGACATGATGAAGGTAAAAACGGCATACTTTGATTAACGACTACCAAAAGAGATGGGGGAAAAGGCCAACGGGAAATGGGTATTTCATCGTCTCTAAATAACCACAGCGATGGAGTCACTCCTTGTGCCCAGGTTGATCAATAGAAGGTCTCCAACCGTATATCTTCAACCCAAAAGCATGCATCATCAAGCAGCTGGATCGACTAATCACAACCCCGTACTTCTCTCAGTAAAAATATGCAAGCTTTCAATGCCAAAACAAAGTGTTCTTATCGCTTTTACACACACACACACACTGTATTACCAAAGAGGACCAACACATTCCCTTGGCGTCGATAAAACACGAAAGAAATATGGTCCCGTATACGAACTTGGCGGGCTTCAAGACGGTCATTCGATCTTCAACCACGTTAAAATCGTGTTGTTAGAATGAAGGATGAGGCAGTATAGTTGGTAGGGCCATCCAATTTTGCTAGGCTTTACCGACAATAAAGCTTTCGATTCCCCTTCCCCAGATTCTAAGACTTACTGACCCGCAGCCTGCCCCATCATTTTCATGTCAAACGGCAATCTTCTGACGTTTCTTCCCATTCTTCGACTCATTCAAGCGAATCCCCAGAAAAAAAGGACCAGGCTTCCCATTAACATGCAAAACATCTACCAAGTTTTCCGTACGGTCTGGCCCAAAACTGTATCTCTTAAGCTTGATTGCTCTTTTCTGGAGGCATTTTTCTCCCTTTAGAACAAATCTTATCTTCCATATATATGAGAAGACAGAATGCTGACAGAACGTTGACAGTTATACGAAAAGTGACATACAGATTTGGTTTACGGGAATAGGAAAATGATCCTAGCAAAACTTTTCATTTTTCAAGGGAATCTGATTTTTAAAGATGCAAAATAAATGCGTTCTAGCGTAAAGGCAAAATTCCATTCTGCGTATTCCCATACGTATGAGATAGAATCCTAGAATCCATGCATTACTCGTGTAATTAATGTTAATTACTTCGTTTGCTTTTCCATTGCCTTGAGTTTAAATTTACCAGCTTAACAAAGGAATCGTCCCATGCATTCTTTGCCATTGCCTTTGAGTGTAATTCAGCACAGCCATCACATGAGAAAGCTCACCCCATGCCACCTTCTATTGCTAATATCATAAACATAGATAATACTAGGTTAAGTTAAATTATTTGGCAAGGAGATTTAGATTTTCTAAAGTTCAATTGACTCCATTAAAGTTGATTTAGAAATCACTCTAAGGTATTTCTGATAATTTTTTTAAACAAGAACCACTTAAATATGCGCCATAACATTCCCAAAGACTGTAATCCTAAAGTCCAAAGTTATTGCCTATAATTACTAAGTAATTTCTCACCAATAAACTCGACTATCAGCCAAAAGAACCCTAACATTTTTCCCAACTGCTCAGGGACTAACATTCCCCGAAGATCGTCTGAAAGATGGGAAAAAAGCCACACACACATCCCCAGAAAGAAGATAAAAGCTCAAGAGATGGACGGAAGCTTCTCAGCTTCCGTTCCCTCGTCTCCAATCCTTCCAACTGCCCGACTCCATCTTCATCACAGTCATGCTATTCCTTCACTTGCCAACTTCCAAGGTAGAGTATACATTTATACATGTCTGTAACCTGTGCCAATGCATAATGAGATATGCACCACAGCTTCTAAGCCCTTCGGTTTCCTCAACTCGTAGATTGTATACAGCTTTCGCTTGGCAGACGTTCCAATAAGTTTCCTGTTTTCCCTCCCCAGCTCCATAACGCAGCAAGAAACAATGCCCACCATGACACACCATAAGAAATACTGCTTACAATAAACTTCTCCTCCCTGATAATTTCGAACTTGGATTTTTTCCCCTCGATTTTTTATTCCTAGCTCTACGTAACGATGCATATGGCGTGACAATGCGGGGTTACGTAGCAGTGCTGTAGCCGTCAGCCTAATTTCCGGGCTAAATTTGGACTTTTCAGAGACCGTAGCTTATTCAGTTTTGCTTCCCCGCCCACTTTTTGTCCCTGCTTGTTCCCCCCGCATCTTGTCTCTCCGGCGTCCTCCCCCCTCATCCTTTCTTTCTTTTCGCTGCCCTTTCCAAAACCCAACCATATTTGCCCGAAATTTGAATACCGGTTCTCTTTCCTACGCCCAGAACATCTTTCGTTTCCATCCCTCTAAAACTCAATCGTTCCCCTTTTCCCTTTTCCACAGCCTGTAAGAATCACACTGACAATGATTTGCTTTATGTTTAAGAAAGAAAGGAAAAGAACCGCTGAAACCGAATTTTCGAACACTTCTTTCAGGCGTCAACTTCACTGAACCCTTAAGCGCAAGAAACTTTCAAGTTCTGGATAGCTTATATACTCTTTCGCAGCTTCCCAAGTAGGCTACTTAGTAAAGTCATAAAAACTAACCAACTTGAAAGACCTGGAAGTCTCCCAAGCGCCAAACAACAACAAACTAAGACAAACCCCCCGAGTCGGTTAACTTCTCAAAGCATAAGCTTTCTACTCAAAGTAAATTGATAAATAAGTAAAAAACAAAAAAGAAGAAAGAAACATCGTGTACTTTCTGGTCTTAGAAGAATTGTATACACCTCCCATACCAAAATGATTACAAATATTCAATCATGGCTCCAGGGGTATCTTCCGCTCAACCGAGACAAACTACCCAAATGCCCAGGTGTCTTGGGGGGCTCCTTCCTTTTGCTTTCTTGCAAGGATGCTGCGGACGTGCAATGCTATTGCACTTTCCAGGCCGAAAGCACTAGTGAAACCCTCTCTTTCTCAAAACTGCTTAGGCAATGGCAATAATAACGAAGAACAAAAGAGGAATTCTCAGCAGGGCGCCTTCTCGAGTTTGTCGAGGGTAGAGCGCAAGACTCGCAAAAGAAGGTAGCTTTTAAGTGCTAAGAAAACGCATTCTGGTCTGCCAAGCTGGCCTATTTTTTCGGCAGGAGCTCCAAGCTCTAAAGCAAACAAGGTAATTTACCACCATCTTTTTTCACGAGCACCGTGTTGGGAGCTACAGCCTAGGAAAAGTCGACAAAAAAGGTGTGAACTTTCTCAGCTGCTCGACGACAGAAGACCATAACCGACCAGCAGGCCTCATTCCACTCAACAGCACTCCAAACTTCTGTGGGCAAGATCATGCCAGGATTGGCACAAATATTGGCGTAAGCATTGGAGTTACATTACCCATACATTTCCACCCTTTTCAATCAGACAATTAACATTTCGCTTACATTTCCTTAGAATCACACCCGTTATTTAAAAAATGCGTATATTTCCATGGAAATGAGTTATAACGAATAATTTCATATTCGAAGGATTGAAGACAGATATAACTAGATGCCGAAGCTAACGACGAAAATTAAAAAATGCCTAAAAATACTTATAAAGAAACAAACTTACGAACCGTTCGAAAGGACGTGTTCGAAGAAAACAGCGTATTTTTCACCGTGGTGTCACCATTTCAATTCCCTAACTGGGAAAGTCTAATCTTATTTCTTATTTCTTTAAAGTTTAATTTTATTTCTTTAAAAACATATGAGGTCCTCAACCATATTTCAATTTAAACCCACAATTAGCTGCCTGTATTACTTTACAACTGTTGCACGGCTTAGCGTTTGGACCAATTAAAGTCAAACATTTTAGACTCAGTCAAGACTCTTTTTTAGAAAACAAATGCACAGAATCAACATTGCAACCCTAGTCTGTCCAGGCTAACATGACCTGGCTAGAAAGTTTCACCTTTTGTTAGGAAAGAACGTACTTAAAAACCGTACAACTAACAAAGGTGTTCTGATTTTTGCCAATAATAACTTTAACACCCGTTTGAAAGCATTATAGCCCACTTCTGTAGCTCCACAACTTCCAGCCACAGAAACAGGCACATTTAGTCGCAACCAGTAAAAACATTTCTTAAAAAAGAACAGACAAAGCCAGCACAAAGAATGTCCACTGAGTACAAGATCGTTGGAGATGCTGTAAAGATGTTAATTTTCCTCTTTTCTGAGTTGCGAAACGAACCATGCAGGAACTATCATAATACAGCCCATTGACCTTCAAGCTATGCTACCATCACACATTCTTGAGATCCGGTGCCTCTGCAGACCATAAATTCTCGAGTAAATTGGTATGACTGACATTAAACTAATCTAACATCATTGAAAGAGTTTGGCGGTTCTTATTTTCCCTTCTGCTATTAAAAACAAAAACAGCCGTAAAAAGCAAATGGTATGCATTAGCTTATCTACTTACTTCATGTTCTATGTTACCTCAATCTGTCAAGCAAACTCTGCGCACTCAACCCAACGCAATTCAACTCAAGATAGGAGAGGGAGGAAAAAAAACTAAAAAGGAACCTTAGGACAAGCCAAATGTTCTGGGACACTATGTATAGCCGCAATTAACGACTCCCAAACATTATAAAGGGGAACAAAGGCCTTTAATCTCTTTCATTTACGAGTGGAACGCAGTTCTGGTCATAAATTAAGAAAGTTGGAGAGGAAATATGGTACTTACCAAGCGTGCAAGCTATGGAAGCCAGGAGAGTAATAATCCATAGAGCGATACAATAATTTCTTGGTAACGTTCTCGATCTACTACACTGATAATAGCCTTGTCGGCTAGTAAAATTACAAGTTTGACGTTGAAATTTCGTCATGTCACACGGTGCTTTACTCAAGTTCACTGTCGCATTATTTGATTGATTCTTGCTAAGCACGGTTGCTCCAGCTTCGGTAGGCTGATGCTGGCTGATGGTGCTGTAGGGTTTGTTAGGCCTAGCCTTGAAGCAGGGAAGTCTGGTAGCGCTTGCACTCATGGTTCTAAATTCCAATGCGAAAACGCTCAATTGTTGAAAAGAACTGCTTCTTTTTTTACCACCTTATATCCACGCAAAGCACACGACACTCAACACTACTGGACCCATACATTTTTCGTACGACAGTTCAGATAACTTACTCACAGACTGTTGTCAACGTCCAACACACATGACAGCTCGCGTACAACACAATGATAAAGACGGCGGAGCAAGGGCGAACCTGAATCTGACGGCGTTCCTACCCAACTAAGCAGTTCCTCGTTACGGCGTCATTGTCTACGCTACTAAGCTTTAAAAATATGAAAATTATTTAATTCTTGGACGTGATACCCAAAATCATAGTAACAATGTTTGTTTTAAAAGATGTAAGCTTTCATACTTTAATAGAATAAAACCTAGGAAGTGCTCTTGTCTTTATTCGACTCTTCGGCAGTTTACGCCATCTGTGGAGCTGATTTGTAGGCACTAATTTTTAATTGCCGGCGATAAAGTGTCCATAGAAGTACTTTGAAATGATAATGAAAGATTTTGCGACAAAGCCCAAAACTCTTAAGTCTGTAATGGGTCACTAAAAAGGCACACATGTCAATAATGAATACACAAACCTGCACGAGTAAAAGATTGCATTCATTCGTTTGACAATAACTAAATCTACTTCAATCATTATGCAGGTTTTCGTAATAAATAGTTGTAAATTGCAATCAAGCCAGTTTAAAAATTGATCCGGAAGCACCTGTTAGTTAACCTTAATTCTATAGTACTGCATTGGTAAAAAAGATTTAGGCTTCATCAGGCTTTGCAATCAAGTTCCACTTCTCTGCTTCTTCCAAGCAAGCCACTGCCAGAGCATTGATCTTTTTATATTCCGGAAGGTCTAGAAATTAAACAATAGGAGAAAACGTAAACCCTTGACAGACAAATGTGTACCTATTTTGCTGAGAACCATTAGAACTTCCAGAATGTCAGTCTCAACCACTTTCTGGGCTGTCTCTTTGGAAGCAGCAATTAAATTGTGGCATATGGCAGTTCCTCGATGTTTCATATCATCATCCGTATGCGTCGTCAAGCATCTTATGACATCCAACCATTGACTCGACTAAGACCGTAAGACGGTTACAACAATCATTGTCTACTTTTTCCAGAAAAAGGTTGAACTTACATCAAAAACTTTCTCGCAAGCTTTCTTACTCGACGACGTCAAGATAGCCAAACTTCCTGCCGCAGCCTTGGCTGTTTCGACGTCTTCGTCCATGCATAATACCACCAAATATTTAGTTCGATCGTTTTCTCCTTCATACATTTTGACAACCTAAATTAAGGAATTTTGTCAGGATTACGAAAGCAAAGCAAATTCTAAAACAAACTTCTTCCGAAAGTAACAAATTGGTCATGGCTTGTACAGCTGCTCGCTTAAGCATCTCATGATCTTCGTACATGTAAGATTCAATCTTGCTAACTCCGTGTTCTTTTATAATCCTAAAAACGTGAACAAAATAGACCAATTAATTTTGTCTCGTAGCTTAATCTTTAAATGTACCTTTTGCGTGACGTTTCTAAGCACGCCAAATTACACAATGCCATTAGTGCTTCAAAATTTTCCAGAGCAGTACACTCATGATGGAGCAACGCTAATAAGGGACGAACCAATTCGCAGCTCTATGCCAAACACAATACGTTCATGTACGGGAAAATAGACGGATTTTCCGGCTTACTCGTTGTCCAGGGAAAGCCACTTCCGGATTGCTCGTGACTGCAATCCGAGCTAAAGCTTGCGCCGCTCTTCGTTTTCCATTATCCGTTCCTTCTAGGGCTAATGGAATCAAAGCTTTAGCGCCGCCTTGAGCTACGACTATACCGCGAAGATGTTGTTGTTCGCAAATCGCGTTAAAGACTCGAGCTATCAATTCACGACTGTTTGCGCTTTCCGTCTTAGAAAGCGCTACTAAGGCACTGGTTACGCCTTCTTTTGCTAAAATCTACAATTGGATCCCACAAGAAACAAACATTAGTTCAGTTTTCTATCCATTTTAAGCGTGCAAGGAGTCACTTCAAGTCGTTTCATGATAAAATCGGGGTCATCCAGCTCGTGTTCTTCCGGGATGTGATGCTTAGCATATTTGGCCAGTTCAAGCATCTCGGGAATGACTTCTTGTTTGTCATAAGAGTTGGTTAAATTGACTATAGTGGTTATCACGCCATAAACGACAGACATGTCTCCTGTCTTTTAAAAGGAAGTTCAATTTATTAAAAAAAGAAAGGATGGTAGGATAAAACGTGGTCCTTACTTTGGCTAATTCAATCATGGCCTGCAAAGCATTTCTATCTTCAGTTAGCTTTTCTTTCACTTCCGCATCCAGCGTCAAATAGGAAAGGCCTTCGACAGCCCATTTTCGCATGTCCTTATCTTTGGCGGGATTGATCAAAAACCTTTCAAATGGATATCCTCTTTTAAAAACAATAACAGAAATAAATTGTATGAATACCTCCGGCAAGCCTCAGCCAACTTCGTTGCTGAACCGTCGGAGAAAGGCTTAATAGACGCATCCGTACCGCCACTACTGCTCAGTTTGCATAAGCCCACCAAAGCTCGTACCTGAATATAAGCAACTTAACCTCGACATCCTCTTTCAGCTAAAAAATTTATCACATACTTTAATATTATCGTTTCCAGTACTGTACAACTTTTTGAGGATATTCGTTCCTTGGGCAATAATTCCTCTCGCTTTATCTTTCTTGTTTGCCGCGGCTATGATAGCTTCGCATGCCACTTTCTAGTAAGCAGCATTATTAGAAACGTTAATACACTCTGCAGAACCAAGAGGCTTTCATACTTGCTGCAAAAAGTCACCACTATTAGCCATTACTAAAATCATCTCCAGAACTCCGGAAGTCGATATAATAGAACTGCCAATATCCACTGGGCCTAAAAGTAGCGTCGTAATAGCAGCTGCAACTCTGATTTTACTTTCCATATCAGGCCCACGAAGTTTCTCCCTATTCGGTAAAAAACATCAAAGTAAATAATATACAGGGAGCTTTTCCCTACTTACTGAATAAAGAGGTCCACTTTGGCTGAAAAACGTTCTTTGGCCTGTTCGTAGTACATTGCATCATACACGCGATTAAGGCATAAAGCCACCGTCGTACGAGTATTGTCCGTGATTTCCATAGCAGATTCGTAAGGAACTTCTTTGAGCTCGCTGGCAACTTCCATTAAACGCTGAATTCCTGTGAGACAAATTCACGTTAAAAACATTTTCCTTGTGATTGTCAATAATATGATACCATTAACATCTACTAAGCGCTCAGCCCAATCCAACACACGAGAATCGCAGTTACGCATGAGTAGCTCCAAAACAGCATCACGGCCTAGTCCGGTGAAAGTACGACTCGTACAACAGTAAACCAAAGAGGACAAAAGCGAATCCAACTCTTTGCGATTGGCTATGTAAACGAATTCTTGTTAATCTTTTCAACTTATTTGATAAGCCAGTTATTTACCATCGCATTTTTCCTTGCTAGGCTTCTTGTCGTCTTTAAGATCCATTCCGCTCAAAGTATTGATCAATGCCTGCAGTACATACTGTGTGGCATTGATCTGCTCTTCATGGCGGGTATTAATGAGTTCCAAAAAGAAAGGAATTCCCAGTTCTCTCAAAATTCCTTTTGTCTACAAAAAAGTCGAAAAATTTATCAGCCGATTCACGACAGTTCAAGTGTGAAGTTTTACCCTTTCGTCGTTATCTTTGCACAATTGACCAACTGTGCGAATGCCGTTCATGAGAACATCGCTGTTCTTTTCAATACGGACCAGACTCCCAAATTTGAAGACAAATCCCTCATTAAAGATGGTTTCCGCCCCTAAAGTGACAGCAAGGTACAAAGGAACAGATGTTAGAAGGAATTTAATGGTATTAAACCATACCGGCCTTTTCTTTGGCGAGAACGAGGATGTTGCTCATGGCAGTTTCCCGTTTATCCTTCAGTGCGTTTATATCAAAGACTATCGAGAACATCTGTTGTACTTTATTGCCCATCTGACTATTTTTGGCAATCTTAATAAAATAGCAGAATGTAATGAAAGGTAATGTTATCCAGTTATGGCTAAAAAATTTTACCTTATCCTGAACTATTTCATGAAGGCGTTTCAGTACCGGTTGGAGGGCCTTATTCGTGGGCTCGAAGCTGAAAGTTTTTCGAGCATCGCGATAAGCTTCCTCAAATCTTTCCAAGGATTCCAATGCCTGACAACGACGAAACAAGGCTTTCGGGTCATTCGGAGTAATCTCCAGTGCTATAAAAGAAAAGAAAACGTTACTCAAAACCCTGTCATTAAGGATTTTTCCTTACCAGCGTCACATTCCTTAACAGCTGCGTCAAAGTTCGATATTTTGAGCAGTACAGCTGCTTTATTCTTGTGTAAAATTGCTTTGTCTATCGAATCACTGTCTACCAATGTCATGGCCTGTAATACAAATCATATACGACTTAATAATTTTAAATTTAAATAATGTTGGCTTACTTTTGTATAGTAAGAAAGTGCCTCATCCCAATTTCCTTTATTGAAGGCTGCATTGCCTTCCTCTTTCAACTTCTTCGTCACGTCTTTATTATCAGCTTCCATTTGCGGAGCAGAGGGCGCCGAATTCTGAACCATTTAGGTCTACGAAACACAAAAATGTCTATTAAATGTTGAGAAACCTATAAGACAGGCAATAAGTTGTTTCTTATTAAAAATATACACACCGCACCGCTACCTACAATTACATACGATGAGCGAATAAAATAGTAAAGATACCTTTTTTTTGCTTTTGACGTAGACGAGCTTTTTACTTTTATAATTTGGTAGAACTGAGAAAGCGTTACAGATACAGAGTGTTTGCACATGCAGGACCTCCACTACTTTTATACTTACAGGCTTGGCTTGCAAGTTTAACTAGAATATTCAGGAAGAGACTTTTCTGGTGAGAGAGAACTATTTTTGGATTCTGGAGCAAAGAATCACTTTCAACACATGCCATGTGTTTTGACTAGATGGCAGAAGCACACACGGGAGTGGTATATAGAATTAGAAGCGCGCTGAATTCGAACTTCCCCGTGAGAACTGCATTTCCACATTCACGTCTTAGGAACATCGTCAAATAGTAGATAGCGCTTCAGCAAAACTATATACAGTTAGCATAAATTAAAAACAGTTTATTTTGGAACATGGATTACTTTAAAGGAGCAAAGATTGGTTTCATCGGAGCTGGTAATATGGCTCAAGCGTTGGGAAACGGAATGATTCAGTCTGGTAACTGTCAAGTTTATAAATCTAAGAGAAATATAATACCGGTACTATATTTTGGTAGGATTGGTGGAGCCTGATCAACTGTGTGCCAGCGACCCTAATGGTAATATGGTGGAAACTTGGAAGCGATGGGGATGTAAGACTACTTCCGTAAACGGTATAGTAGAACATTTTCTAACAGTTTATCATAATAAATGCATTATTCCAATTTATTAATTCAATTAAATAAAGGCGATATTTTGAAGGAGAGCGACATCGTAATCTTCGCTGTGAAACCACATTTATTTGCTTCTGTCGTGCAAAGTCTTCACATTCCAAGTCCGCGAGATGTTAGGGATATATTGTTCATCTCCATCATGAGTGGGATTAGGCTTGACACGATTGAGAAGGTAAAATCAATTTCACTGTCACACAGATATCCCTATATACTACTCTTTCGAATAGGCTCTTGCTGCTCAGTTTGCTAAGCTCGTACCACCGGTTGTCCGGGTGATGCCCAATACACCAGCCCTGGTAGGAGCAGGGGCCGCTGGTATTAAAACCGTTTAAGAAAGTCACCCGCTTCTACCGTGTTTTTTGCAGTTTACAGTATGGGTCTAATGGCGAGGGAAGTCGATGGCCCGAAAGTGGAAGCTATATTCAAAAGCGTAGGTATTTGCCAAAAAGTTTTTGAGTCCCAAATCGATGCTTTCACTGGACTTCACGGCAGTGGCCCTGCTTATGTAATTACCAAACGCTGACGCGCATCGTTCGCCTACAGCAAGTATAGTTTTCTTCCCCAGATATACATGGCTATTGAAGCCTTGTCAGATGGTGCTGTAAAAATGGGTATACCACGCTCAATAGCTACTCAATTTGCTGCTCAAACCGTAATGGGGTCAGCCAAAATGGTGTTGGAGACCGGTTTGTCTTTTAAAAAAAGTTATGAAAAGCTATAGGAAAATAATGTAGACTTTCTAAGGTCGTCACCCGGGTTCGCTGAAAGATGACGTTTGCTCACCGGCAGGAACCACTATTGAAGCAGTGCATAGTTTAGAGAAAGCGGGCTTCCGTGCAGCGTTAATTGGAGCCGTTGAAGCTGCCGCAAAGAAAGCCCAACAGCAGGGCTTGCTGTGAAGTCGCAAAAATCCGTTTGTACCATTCGCCCTTAAAGAAATTAACGTGCCGAGTGTCCTGTTTGGTAGTACAGGTTTGAGTTTAACAGAGAAATCGTAAACCGAGAATCGTGGACTAAACAAGTTTTTTGCTAACATTGCTGTAATATATTGCTCAGAAGGGGACACGACATAAATCGAATACTGACCAGAATAAACTCTTGTAACATCTAAGAACCGAGCTACGACTAGAATAGCTGCCCACACCTTGAAAAATTGCGAATTATAACGACTGTGAGGAAACAACCTACAGTGTAATAATTTTTCAGGTTAAAGCAAGTACTCAAACTGAACTGAAACTCGAGGTTGACACGGCAAGACTAACTATAGCACGGAATAAGTTAATCTTTTCCAAGCATAACAAAATAATAGTAATAGCAATAGTAAATAAGTATTCGTTGCCCTCTGGATATTTAAATCCCCTTTTTGAAGGTTTACTTTTAAAGAGAAAGTACGGATCAGTTGCTTGGAAGGGATTTACCACAATGCTGGCAAAGACGTCCATTTTTAATATAAGATGACGTTTCACTTTCTGGAGACGAAGCAGCCTCAGCATCTTCAGCGATCGCATGAGGCCTGGCTGGAGTTACAGTGACACGAGGCTGCGATCCTGTGTCGTCCACCGAATAGGAACGGCTACGCACTTGGCTGTTTTCTCCACCTGTAGCGCTTTCTACACAACCGTTCGTCATTTAGTTCGAAATTCTCCGAAGGGTCATGCTCACGTACCTTCTGACGATTCCTCAGGATCGGATTGGCTGTCAGCTTCCTGAATATCCCCCTCGTTTAAAGGAGTATGATTTACGAAGGTTTGAACTAAATCCATACGAGAATCCAAAGAATATTGCTTTCCGGACATGATCATTCCACGGACGCGGCGGCGCATAGCTTTTAAGTAGGAGTAGACTTTATTTAACATGCAAAAAAGGGAAAGCTAATACTTTCGACAAGTACCTGGACTATCCTTGGGGTTTAAGCGATACTGGGCCAGCTTCTTGGCGAATTCATACAACACATCTTTGGTATCAAAAATAGCGGCAAAGCTACCGTTCACAATCTTGGGTGACATGGGTGCATTGGAAAGCAACAAACTCGTGCCGAAATTGGGATTCTTACGCGTATCTATGCAAATTTAACAATACAACTTAAGTTTGTCTGTAGATATGAATGAACAACGAATCGTGTAGGCACTAGCACTGTTGAGAGACTAACGTACCTACTAAAGGGACACGAGCGGCTTTAGGTGGTGTGCCTTCTCCCGAGCTAGCTTCTTCGCCGTCCTCGAGTTGATCATCTCCAGCTGTGCTCAAGGGTCCATGCAAAGCTTGCATAACAGCTATGACTTCCGTGGCAGTGGAACGGACAATCTCCCAATCTCGCTTAATGTCGTCAAGCGTCGTATGAGTGGAGGTCACCGTAAACCTTATGACATATTTCCCCTGTGAATAGCGAAATAACGTTTACTCAAGGGATTTGCTACATTGAGAGAAAAAAGTTAAGCATACTTTCAGGGCCGCGGGAACAGCATGCAGTTTGCCAGAGCTGTTGATCGTTTTCAACAACTTTTCGGTTAATTCGTTAGCACCTTTGAGGCGGAAGACGACCATTCCTAAATGACGAGCAGCAGGAATTTCGAAACGATTGTCCGCTTTTATGAGAGCTTCGAGACTCTGCGCCAAGCGGACGCCCTAATATAATCAGGTGAACAACACTGTTATTGTCATACCAGATACCAAGTTGAAGCTTCTTAATCATCAATCAAAGAAAGTGTAATCGGGCGTCAAGAGATGAAAAACTAATTACTTGGCGGATATGTTTCTGCAATCCTGCCACTCCAAAGCTTCGCAACACAAACCAAAGCTTCAGAGCACGGAACCGTTTGCTGAGCGGAATCTGCCAATGCTGTAGGCACAAGTAATTAATACGTAAACCAAGCAAAGGCTAAACGGGACCCTCTGAAACCTACCATGTAGTCTATTGCTAATCCAGAGTTTTCGTGTTGCAAATACAACGGCTCCACATTAAAGGTACGATGTAAAGCACCAGAATTTTTAACCCTTATAATTTATAGCAAGACAAAAATAATAAATTACCGCCCATCAACGACTCATGACATGTACTAACCACATAGCTGTGCAGTCAAAATTCACCATCATCCATTTGGACGGATTAAACGCTAAGGAATCCGCGTACTCTATTCCCTCCATCCAATGACGAAACTCAGGACAAATAAAAGCGGTACCGGCGTAAGCGGCGTCCAAATGTAGCCATAAGTCTTCCCGTTGACCTTTGAGACATCGCAACCATAAGACATATATATATTAATTTTGTCCAGTACGAGAAACTAACAAACGAGATGCACTTACATATCGGCCCTAGTTCCTTTAGGTTGTCAAACGCGCAAGCCCCTGTAGTTCCCAGTGTGACACAGACCTATGCATCATTAATAAAACGAACTTTTCATTACTTCAACAGCGGTCTGCGACCTTATTGCCGACTCCGCGGCACACATAAGATCAAAAAGGCTTTTTAGTTAAATGACACAGACGACACGACATTATCAGTTTAATAATGAGGTCCTTGGGGCTTTCCTGTCATAGAAATAAGGGGATAACCGCAGCAGCAAAAGTGATCGCTTGCTCAGAAAGTCGCAAATAAGGGTTGTCAGGCCTACATGCTATCTTTATACCGTTTCCTACTTACTGTATAAGAAGAGAAAGACCTATCAAATTGACAAACAGTTCCCAATAAAACCCCGTATAAAAAACCATTAATATGTGTCTCATTTGTCATGCAACTTTGTATAGTCGTTCCCCCCGGACTTCTTTTCTAGGTGCTTCCGAATAGGCCCACAGCTCTCACTAAAGTTTGATTTCTTATCAAGGTTAGACACAAAAGACCTGGGCTCTTTTTCCCACATGAATGTGGGAAAAACCGCCTTGTGACTTTCCTTTAGGGTTCTTCTTGCTATACATACACACAAAAGCACATGTCAACTTACGTAAAACGGAATGAGCCCCTTTTCCCTATCCCTGAGTACGGCTTCTAAAAGACGATCGCCTCGCATGCTTAAATTGGCGTCGCTTTCGATGTAACGCATTTTGACAAGACCAATCAGACCCGCTTTTTCGACAGAGCTATGAGCCTGGGTGAGAGAAAAAGAAAAATTTAATTAAAAAGAGGAGAAGCAACCATGATCGAAGCAATTACCTGGTCCGAGCAATAAGCCACCAGACGACCGTTAATTTCGGCATCTTCCATGTCCGGGATCTGGTCTTTAAATCGACGAATTGCTTCAGTACGCCCAGCCAACAATGACACAAATGTCGCCTCGCTTGCAGTCGTCTACAGAAAATAAAAGTGTAAACGCGTTTATCGGGAAGCTGTCGATAAGTGAAACTGCAAACTAAATTATAACGAAATAATAACTGCAAACGAAATTAGACAGCAATTTTATATTTTTTCTGCTTTTGTTTTTATAACAATATTTCTCCCCAATATATAAACGTTTATGCCCCATCTATCAGTTCCAATGCCTATATAGTACCTGAACACCATACGTCCATACTCATGTCAAGTGGGTTTAGGTAAGGTTACACGAGGGTGGGAAATGTGGAAAGGAGAATAAATTCAGTGTCGGACAAGAGGCATGTCAATCCATCGATAACTCTCCGCCTTGGTCATTCAATTAATTCAGACGTGTACCTCTTCTCCGTACTGTTTAGGGTGCACGTATATACTAGTCACAAAGCAAAAGATTCTACCGCCAATCTTACTGAATTTGTCACCCCACAACTATTTGGATACTTAACTAATTTTTTTATCTCGATTTTTATAAATTTTCTCACCCAAGTGGTTTAAAATGTCTATATTTTTTTCAAAAAAATATAAAATACCTGAATAACGCCCCCTCCTTGGCTTCCCTTGCATGTATGCAGGAAAGCTTCCGGTAATCCAATCATTTTGCCCAGCCAGTCCATAACAAGGGATTCTAATTCGGTGCAAGCTGGACTGGAAGCCTAATAAATCGACGGGATAATGAAAAGCACATGAAATTTCTTTAGAAGCCGCCTTTTGGGAATCGGACATTTTAAACCCAGTAGACTTACCCAAGTAAACCCTAAACAGCCAATAGCATTGGCTAACATATCTCCTAATAAAGAGGGGAAAGAGTTGAGCGCTGGGAAGTACGCATGCATGTACGGGCTTTGCCAATGCGTCATCTGTTAAAGAAATAAAAACTCAATTAAACGCAGTGAATAAGGGGGGAGCACGATTTCGCGTAAGATATTAAACTTGCTAATCACATTTGTTCCATAACCTAAAAGCGTTGTAAACACCCCTGGAGTTCTCAACCACTTTGTTAATTATTTTGTACCAGAAAATGTAGCAAATTTAGCACAGAAATAGAGTTCCGGTCGGGATTATTATGTGCTATGCGAACGACGACCGCGAAACCAGAAAACCGAGTGAAAATTTCGGTAGGGAAGAAGTAGTCCATTCTTTCGCAATAAGTGCCAACATGCACCTCCATTCATCTTATTAACATTCCCCAGGCCTAACCTGACTTGTACGAACGCTAGTTTTACTTTCTTTCCCTTTTAAAGCACCATGCCACGTGGCGTCTGGTTTGACGCTCATAATAGAATTAATTAGTTATATTTGACTTGGTGTAGCGCGTATAGAGAGTAACCACTCTATGAGTAAACCATTGGATTTCCCAAGAAAAAAGGGAAGGAATAGGAGCGACGTTATTCCTGATGTCGCTTAATACAATTTGTACGCTCAACAACCACAGAAAGCGCGTTTCAATGTTACAGAATGTTAATAGCAAGTCAGGGCCCATTTTGGCTATTTGCCTTAGTTAAGACTTTTTAATATAAATAAGTGAAGAGAGAATACTAAGCTAGGCTAGGACTTACAACAAGTCAAGCGGCAGATCACAGTCTGGCACACGCCTTGGCAATGCTACTAATCCTGAGCTAATGGACTTCGTATCCCATTTGCGACGTGTGTGCCATACAAGAGAGAGAGAGAGGCACGGTTATCTTCCGAAGGGAAGCCGTGCACTTGTTGCGTTGCACCAAGAATGTGCTGTACATACAAGATGTTAGGGAGCAAGGATAATGCGCTATCTTTTCTCTCCACCACTTACCCCTGGCATGATGACTCGTTCAACATCCCGAAAAATATTTTCCCAAGCCTCGCCTTCTTCAGGTGCTGACTCCGGAACCAAGTCGCGCATATAGCCAGGTTTCACGTTTGGGTACACCCTCCGTTCACGGATATTTTCCAAATAGTCCGCGATGTAGTCCACCATTTCTTTCCCTGAAAACCCATACAAAAGGTGATGAAAAACATGAAAACCCACACAAACAAAGGGAAAACTGTCCATTATGCACGGTTTCCTTTCATAAATATTAAAAATAAAACAACTAAGAGCAATACCACTAAATTGCGGTCAATTCTCCGCGTAGTACGGAAATGTGAATTATATATTGTTACATAAAAAGCATGAAACGTATAAGCAGGAAGGCGTTATAGAGATCAATTTCTCTTACCTCGACGTCGGTACTCGTTAAAATCCATGACGGAGAGTCAACCTTTCCCCACTCAAATTGGACCCGTTCTGGAAAGTACAAGACAGTTTCGTTACACGTAGCTGCCACTCATAAAAGGTTCGAAGCTAGCAAGACTAACCAGCCCCGACAAGGGATTCGAATTCTTTTTATTATGCAAAGTACATATCAAAGTTCGATTTTGAGCTTTTTGGACACGCTTTTGACTTCTAGAGCCCTTTTCCTTTCTTTTATTTTGTGCGCTTCAATTGATCCTTCTTTGTAGCTTCGTGGCACTGGCGTGTTACAAGTGGCAATAAGGGAGTATAGGAGAAAAAAGTCAAGAGGGAGTCAACAGGTGTGGGATTTCTGACGAGATTCGAGTATCAATAGCAATCCATTAATAGCGATTATTAACGGAACCGGAAGCTAACGACGCGTTAATCAAGAGTAAATAGGAATAGTAAAGACAAGTACTTATTACTATACCCGCGGCAGAGAGATTTATCCTACGCACGTCAGATTCATCAGGTTTCTCTTGACGAAGCAAGAAGGAAAACAGACAATATCCCCATTGGTGTATTAATCACAAGTGCAGCACTCGCGAGAAACTTGGACTTAAATTACACGACTGCTTGGGTATTATAGCCCCTTTTAATTTGCACAGTGTCGCTGAACACAGGCATTCTAAGATTTCGAAATGTGTACTTAGAAACCGGTATATTTAGCTTCACCTGTCAAGTCGTCCTTAAAAGACAGAGGGGGATTAAAAAACGGCTTTTAGCACAGCGTAGCTTATAACCACGTGTTTTTACCACAACTTCTGTTGTTTATACCAGTGTGGTTAGTGTTATAACAAGAAAGAAATATTATTTCTTGCATTAAATTGCTCTTGAATATATCTTTAATCAAATATGTAGTACTTAATAAATCATTTTAATAAAAATGACCTTTTAGTTAAAATGCATTTCCACAATTGTAAGCAATGCCGTTTAAATTTTACATATTACATTTTAGATCTTAGATGCCATTTTTATAAATACAAGAAGAAAAACAAAATACAAGAAGTGTTAGAACGAGAAGGAGCTTAGAAACGCCAGGTCGAAGTTACCGCACATTCGTTAAATTTGCTTGACGTTCCAAATAAAACAGCAATTATAAGCAGCTTAGTCAAGTCAAATAAAACGACACCACAGCTTGGAAAGTTTGGAAAAACTTGGAAAGTTTAGGAAAAAAGCATTCAGTTGCGGCCAAAAATGCGGCTTATATAGCAGATGAGGGCTGGAGATTTTGTTTATTCATTAAGAAGCGTGTCTTATTGTCACAGCTTCCCTGAGGATCAAGGGTTTATCTTCCTAGGATTCTACATTTGTGCCCCTTTCTTCATTATCACGACGTTAATGACTGGGATTTTGCCGAGAACGGACTGACGGGAGCCGGAAAGCAGAATCGACTCAAAAAACATTAACTGACCTTTTCCGCTGTATCGATATAGTTTGGCTTCGAGGGCCTACATGAAAGAATGACAGCTTTACTCGCCAATTTCATTCCAAGCAACCCCAGAATCTTATTGCAGAACAAGAAGAACAAACAAAAAACAAACTGATGAATACAACCTTCCCTTTGCTATTTCTTCCTACATTCTTACTCGGAATAGCACTATAACAAGCAATGTATCCGCGAATAGGAGACAGACTTCTTTTTCTTTTATTAGTAAAAGGCAGCAGGCGGTCAGAAAAATCCCGAACTTATATGTAGGAACCGTGGGATGAAGAAGCCATGTTATGTTATCCGAAATCCATAATGGGTTGGGACAAGGGCAGTAATAGTTTGGGTTGACTGGACATAAGTGTGACTGCGATTTATATATATAGAGAGAGAGCTTGCTGAATGTGGGAGAGAGAGAGAGACGCCTGCTGAGTAAGTTAACGAATCAATCGTTCAGGGTACTTCTATAAACTAGGAATTCCCTCCTGAATTTTAAATTGCTTATGTCTTTTTTTTTGGGGGGGGGGACTTAACTGTCCCCAATGACAACCGGTAGATGAAAGAATAAAATATGCTTTCAATGTTCCCGGTAATTTCATGCGGCTTATAACCAAGACGGCAATTATTAGCACCAAGAAGCTCTAGTAACCGATCAACATTTCTAAAACTGCAAGGGGAACGTCGAGGTTATTGTTTCCCAGACTGACAAACACGATGAAAGCATCCACACACTTAATGGTGCCAATTTTACGGCGCGAGCGGGCAAACATTAAAGCGCGCTACCGCGTAAACACCTTTACATTACCGTCGCCGCGCCGCGCTAAGAGGATGTATTCTCTCCGATTCCTTTGAAAAACGCCTAGGCTAGGGTAAACCTATGTGATTGCTTGGTTAGGATTTACACTTAATGAGGGTGCTTAGCACCTACACCGACTACTCTAATTTGTCTAAAAGTAACAAAGAGCTTCAAGCGAAATTAACTTGAGCGAATTAGATTCTTCCAGTATTCTTTTTTTATTCAGGCCGTTCGCGTTTACTTTGACGCAGCGACAAAACCGTATTGCAATGATTATGTAACCGAGTTGGTATAGGATAATTGGAATACTTATTATAAATCTTGCATCAAATTGTTTACTGGAATCTAGCTTCCGTAAGCTCTTTAAAAATGTCTTTGTGTGCATTTTGGAACGGATACAATTGACTTACCTTTACTGTCAGTGGTCAACTATTTCAAGCCAGGTGGTTAGAGGATTTACACTGAAAACGATCGGGCTTTAAGAAAAAACAAAGCAACTCTTCGGTTAAAAAGTTTGAGCTTAGGTTTGTATATTTGGGGACTGGCGAACAAACAAAGAAAACGCGTAATGGGTTGCCAATACCGAAACGGTACAGCTTCTGGACTGGTGACGGACCCAAAAGAAAATAACCTTCAGCAGGAACAGGCTGGTCGGGACACACTGGCAAGTGCACAGGTTTGACCCAGGGTTGTCTTTTGTGCCTGTTGAGGACTTCTTGTTGCGTAGAGTGGAACGCTCCGAACGTCTTTTCGTAACTCCTTTTCCTAAGCGCTTCAGTAGCCTAACCAATCGTCTCTTTGCATGATTGAATCTCCTTGCCATATGCGCAGTCGCTCGGTTTATATGCCACGGTCCATCTCTTCGCCTTCTTCTTACTATTGCACAAAGCTCCGGAGAGAAAAACTGACTTCTTATGGTAACAACGGCATTCCCGTCATGCCAACGGCAGCAGAATCAGTCAACTCCCGAGTCACATATAGGGTGATACCGCTTGTTCTGACGCACTTTCGAGGAAATCCAGCCGCTTCATGCTGAGGGTCTCGGAGCAGTTTCACCAGTTCCGGCTCCAGCTCCCTGCATATGCAATTCCAACAATCTCGTTAGTGATGCACACATTTAGCTAATCTCTAATATCCATGCATGTTTCTTGCACTTTCCTTCACAAAACGCCATCCAATTAAGAGTCCAAAAGCTGAATCCCTTTATTCCCGAAAGAACTTTTCGATTAGCGAGACCTGAAATCGTGGAAATCGGCTTTTCTCGCCTTGAGCTTTATTACTGCTCAGCGGAAGAGAAACAAGCGAAAAAAATACAAGACCCTCCTTGCTTCCAGATTGTCACTTGTTCTAGCATGAATTACAAGCTCGTGTCCTCAGCAGTGCCACATGGGGTTGGTCTGATAATGCTGTCCCTGGTAATTTTTCTTTTCTCGTTTGTCCCTTCGCTTAGTTTAACGTCCGTCAAGCTACACAGCTCAGCTCATCTCACCCATAATCGCCCAGACCCCTTCTCGCTAACCTTTACACAATATAGTCCAATTTCAGGAAAGAATACTGGAGCTACAGGCCAAAGCTGAAGCCAAATTGACAAAAATGGGGTGTGGGTGGCTGGGAAATGTTTGGCGAGGTGGACAATCTTGCTTAAGATTTAGTGAAGGGGCCAGGCAGGGCAGCAGCTGTGCTGGGCGTGATAGTGGCATCGTGGCTAAACGGAATGCTCCTACTATTCTCGATTGGTTCAGCCAAAGGTTTTCCCCAGGGGAAACAATAAACAAACCTTTAAAGCACCCTTTCATATTAGAATCAATGGGACGAGAAACGCTTTTTACGCGGCGACGTGAGTTACATCAAAAAATTGTTCCCTTCTTCCGCCTAAAATCCAGGATCGGACACGCAAGTTATAAGGGTGTTAAATTTCCCCAATGGCGTATATGAAACACATCCGAGGAGAAGCCCTACATTACAAAAAAATAATCCCATACTTTTCTTTTTCAGCAGCATTGACAAGGCCTCTTGTAGCTTTCCGGTAATGCTCGTAATTTAGACATTTTTAGACCCTTTTCCATCTCTCCGTGTGCCCTTAATTTGCCTAACAAACCAATCCACCGCCCTGTCCGTCACGTGCCTTCGCCTACGTCTCCGGAGAACTATCGCATTCCATATTTGGGTCCGAGCGTAGCTCACAGTCCCCACAGCCCACATTCAAGAAAATACCTCCTCGTCGTCGTACACCATTCGCATTGGAAGTATCCAAGTTTGGGGTTGCTTTCCCAAATCAACATACAAAAACCGAAACCTTACTGTTATAGCATTCCTTGAATATACCCGGGATAAGCAAGACCAGCCCAGCGTCTTTAAAATGGACCCCAAAAAGGACCGATTCGCCCTAACAATACGACTATAACGAAGTGATAACAGAGCTGAATTAAGGAGTCATGCACATGACTATTTCAATACGCTAGCGACACAAGTCCACGAGAAATTACTTACATGAATCCTTGAAAAGAAAATGGCGCTGTCTGGACTCAGGTCTGTGGGAGGCGTTTGGCTCAATTCATTCGTGTGGCAAAGCTTGATGTGTGAATCTCGCCACAAACGTCTTGATGGATCAACGCTCAATTTATCTAGCGAAAATAGCACAATATTTAACCGTGCAATAAAACAAGTACAAGGTTGAATACCTAGCAGTTTAGACGCTAGACTTGGTATAACAGGCTGTAATAAGATACCCGAAATTCTTAATGTTTCCAGGGTTACGCCTAGGACAGCATGTAGTATTGTTTCCTGTGCAGGATTTTTGCGCAACTCCCACGGTTTCATGGTCTGAACTAGCAAGTTGGTTGTTCTCAAAACCGCCATGATTTCTTCTAAGCCTTTATAAAAGTTCCAATCCGCATACTTTGTCTCAACAGAATCTGTCTTGAATTGAGAACTCGTAAATACCTCCCTAAGGAATGAATTTCGGGTATACCTGGTAGGCTCTTTAAGGCACTTAATAATCCTTCACCTACTTCACCGCATTGTGAAAAAGATTCTTCGCTCACGGGCGGGACGCACTGCTCTGCGTTTAACGCTCGCGCGGTGCATCTCTGAAGCAAATTACCCAATGTATCCGCTAGCTCAGAGTTCAGAACTCGGACCATCTTCTGGAAACTGAAATCTGGAGGCGGGGACGTGTTGTTATTTTGTAAGCCTCTTTCTATGATTCTAACTAGGCAAATGACTTACTTCCATCCGAACCCGGTACTCCCTGCTGTAGCAAAAAATACCGGAGTCCAGACGACGTCACTTGAGCTTCTACAACGCTCGGGTCAACAACATTTCCTAACGACTTGGACATTTTCTGTCCATCTACTGTCCAGTGCGAGTGACACAACAAAGAACGAGGCGGTTCCAAGCCCGCTGCTATTAGCAACGCAGGCCAGTAAATCCCATGAAATCTATGGCAATCAAGTGGTGGATTAGCAATAAACCAAGCTTTTGGGAACGGATTTCTACTTGAGGATATCTTTGCCAATGACTTGGGCATCAGGTGGCCAACGCTTTAGGGGACCAGGATAGCCAGCGACGGTTAAGTAATTAACCAATGCATCAACCCATACGTAGATCGTATGACTATCATCATTAGGAACAGGGATGCCCCAATTTAATCTGGACCTGGGCCTCGACACAGACAAATCATCTAACCCCTCTTCCACCCACGCTTTCAGAATATGATAAAATTTGGACGGACGTACAACGGATTCTATAGCAAGCGTGAAAGGAAATCCAAGGGTTTCAAATGAAGGAAAATAGACGATGTGTTACCGTCTTTCAGCCAGTGGAGTAAATCATCTTGAAATCGGCTTAATCTGAACATGTAATTCGTTTCCGAAGACCACTCAACTGAGTGTCCGGATTCTAACGAGATTCTTTTTTCAGGTTGGTCAGGGCTTGCAATGACTTTTGTCTGGGACTCAGACAAGAACGTTTCATCCGACGTGCAATACCAACCTTCATAATGCCCCATATAAATATGCCTGTTTTCGACTAATCGGTCCTATTTAATCACAACTGTGAGTAATAAACGACGCTTTTTGTCAAAAAAGACTCACCCAGAAACTTTTAACAGCAGTAACGTGTCTAACTTCTGTCGTACGGATAAAATCCGAGAAACTGACGTCATGATCGCTTAAAACTTTCCTGAATAGGGAAGAAACGTTGGAGCAGTAAGACGCCGCATTTTGCGACTTTAGCTCGGCAGCTTTCTGAATTTTTAACCCGTGCTCGTCCGTACCTAGTAAAAAAAAAACTTAGAAATTTAACAATACTCTACACATACCACTTCCCCCACAAAGCAGAGAATATTATCTACTTTGTATTTCCATTTCCTATTTTTTACATACCTGTTGAAAATAATACAGAATGATTTTTCAAACGCTGGAACCTGCAACCTGCGTCAGCTAAAACAGCGCTGTAAACATGGCCAATATGAGGAGCTTTGAATGGGACACATGCATAATAATTAGCAATATAATGTTCAATAAGCAATATAATATTAGCTTGCATTATTTTACCGGCATTCACGTAGAAAATTGGTGTGGTGATAATGAAAGAGGTATCACTATCACTATCAGAGTTTCGAGTCGCTGTAGACGTAGTGCTGCACACGGAACGCCAAATCCTTTGTGTTCTTGCCCGTTTTATTATCTGACTCACGTGCAATATTTTGGTGAAGCGATTGAAAGGTATCATTTTTCAAATACACGAAACTAAAATCTGGAAACCACGAGCACTGCAAAGAGCACGTGAATTAAATCATAGAGGAATAAATATAAACAAAGTTGGCGACAAGGACTTTTCGCCATCTACTGACGATATTTAAGAATATAATTTTTTGGATTTTCGGAAATGACAGCATAATTTACCTAATATAAGAATGACTATCTATCGTGTTGTATCTATAAAGACATGGACTTGATAATAGACTATATCTCATTAAGAAATAAGAAAAGCATTTCAGCATTGAATATTTCACGATTATTTTTAAGAATTCGTCATACCACGGATTTCTTTGTTCTAATATACGTCCCTGCCCCCTTATCGAAATCGCATCGTATTTGCACATTCGCGTCCTAATACATGCACATTTCTTCAATCCATCCAGTTAGTGCTCCTATGATTTATGGATCACTAATAACCGAACAATTGAAACTTTATTAGCGAAATCTTAGCACTGAAATTTTTTTTATATTTTTTAAGTCATTATATTTGTTTAAAAAACGAAATTAAGAAGCGAGCTAACTCCTAATGTCTCGACATGAAAGGGGTTTTTGTACACATGCCATACGTAGATGGCAAATCTTGCCGGGAGACATCGGATTTCGTAAAAGAACAAATATTCATTGCGCCTGCGTCCGGACTTCGGTGGTCCTTCTGTAGTGAACGCGTTACTATGGCGATTCGCTTTGAAAAGCCTCACTAGGAACCGAAGTCTGATGATGGAAGAACCACACATTGGAATTTATAAGTGCCTTAATCCTATAACAAAATTGAAATTTCGGTTCGTATATCGTAAGTCCTGGCTGAATGTATCTAATTTTATTTCGTAGAATCAAAGTCCGAAAGCTGTCGCAAACAGCTTTGTCGGACCATGATGATGCGATTGTCGACCCCACCATAATTGTTGAACGTGAATTGCGATGGCAAGAAAAGATTGATAAGTAATTTTCCTTTCGCTACAGATCTATTAATTAAATTAAGTCAAGTTTATAAAAAGCTACTAATGAAATTATTAATTTAATTTCATTACTACTAGGTATACAGCTGGTTTGAGTGATGTCTTTATGAATTTACAAAGCTAGCTATTTTTAATTAATACAGGATGGATGGTACGTTATTCACTCTAGTTGACGGCGAAGATATTCCGTTCAAGCATGAGCTTCTTAATGTCACCAAACACAGTCGCGTCATTGCTGTCGACCAGAAAACAATAGATAAGTATGTTTAATTCGTCGTTTTTATCGAGTTCGTACTGAGAATTTTTGTATGCACAGGACATCAGCTATTCCCAAGTTCAACGTAGTAGAATACCACAAGAAACCTACCGGAATAATTCCCCAAGACCACAGGATGTATATTGCAGCGACGTTGGAGTATCGTTTTATCGATTTTAATTCAATTATGTTGTATACTAATCAATACTTTGATAGGGACAAAGTAGTAATCTTGGCCTTGCTGGAATATAAAGAAGAAATACTCTATGTGACACCTGACTTTTCTTCAACATGGTATCCAATAACAGTAAACCGATGTAATTACGAATATAAGTTACTTCCTCCGCATGAAAATCCATCCCAAGTAAACCGCTTTCAGACCAATGGTGACCAGAAAGAGTAAACTTTCTTTACTTCGTTTAGAAGCCAAATCTGACTCTTCCTGTGACGTCATTCACAAAGGCAAAGAAAAGTTTCTTCGAAACGACGTCATTGGGAACATACCGCTATGTCGTAAACGGAAGCATTGAATCTGCTGCCGGATTTTCGAGCTGTAATCTTTTTCTTCGATATTTGGTTGAACTACCTCCAGGTATTTGGCTACCGCCAAAAGTATCCAAGAGCTTTAATGTACCCTACGCTATAGGTTGGCATTCTGCAGATCCGGAAACTTTAACCGGAGTTACGGCCCAGTCTGTCACCACTGTCACTAACGGCGGAGAACTAGCTCTACTTGGACAACCCTTTGAGTTGGACTTGACAGTGAAGATCGAAGACTCGGATGTTCAGAACGGTACGTTTGTCACGCTCCATTTGTTGTCTGTTGTCACCGTTTGTCTAGGATCTCATCAGCCACTTATCCTGGTTGAAGTTATGGCGATGGATACTTGGTGGTGGCGTAGTCTTATACAAGGCTACGGTTTTGCTTTCCTGCCATTAATTCCTGGTTCGCACCAGCTTCAAATTCCCACCTGGATACCCTCAGGCGATACATTGCGAAGTAAATTAGACAACTTCTTTCTTGGCAAAGGCTCCCAGCTGAGCGATCTGTCCTATGTCGGAATTCCTTCGACGTACGAGGTAAAAAACAGAGAGTCTTTCGTAATTAAACACCGTAATTAAATTTTGGTGATTAGGAAAGTCGAATGAGTCGCTTTGGTTTCAAAGCCCGGTCAAGCGGAACCATTAATTTAAGCTGCCATGTTCTCAGTCAAAGTTCGAACCTCCAGCAGACGATGGGGAAATCGGATTCCGCGTTGGAACAATGGAATATAGCCAAAATTAGCCCAACCTTACATAACGTTATCCAGGCTTTCAACAAGGCACGCGAAAAGTTACATAGTATTAAATGTGGTTCATAGACACGTCGTCATAATACATAATATATGTAAATGCAAGTTCAGCGCATTGATTTTCTTTAATGACTCGACTCCCCGAATAGATTCTATCCCCGCCAGCCTAGTACGCGGTAACTTACACTTGACCAGCGTCAGCACGTCGATATCCGGCATTTCGCATGTTATAAAATGAGAAGCGAGAAAGGGCATTTCTTTGTGCTTTATATAGACGATTTCCATATGAGAAACCCTTAACTTAAAATAGAAATGCCCAAGGCAGTTTGCGTTACGACGTGGCTTAGTATTATAGTTGTTACGTGTTTCGCTTTTTGAATTCTAAACACAGCGTTGTAAAGGTTAGTCAACAGGAAAGTCTATATAACTCCAGGTTATTTTGCCAACGAGTCTGGAAGAAAATATAAAGAATCTGAGGCCGAATAACTGAGTCTGCTAAGTTTTCCCCCGGAAGTTGGCTATAATAAGCTAGCCAAGGAAACTGCAATTATAAAAATGCAATATAGAAATTGCAATATACAAAATGCAATTCGTCTTGGTTGTGTTTATAGCTTTTGCCTTGATTATTGTCAGACGAGTATTACTCAAGTCCCTTCAGCTTAGCGAAACAACCCAAGACGACAGAACTTGTAATTACGGGTAGAATCAGTTCTGTTTTTTTAGAAGAATTAATGCGTCATACTAGTGCTAACGTATCATCAATCAAAATGGCGGCTGACAAAATTTGTATCTCGAAATGTACAGTATATGTACAATTTAACCATCAACTGTTACTTTGTTTCCAAGCGTGGAAGCTGAGGTAAAACGTCTGAGTTTGCCAAGCATTGCTAATTAGAGCAGGGTGGTAAAGACCACACATATTTAAGGGAACAGAGTTGAGGCCGTCTTATCCAGCTTGTGAGTGTATATTGATATTTTGCTCCCTTCCGTCATCAGTTTTTAAAGGTTCTGGAATGGTTTAACTCACTCTCTATATTTCTCCTGGCAACATCGTAGACAGCAGGGCAAAGAAAGGCACCGCATGGGTTATAAAGGTTCGCCTCCTTTGTATTTCTTCTCATTCCCTTTTAGCTGGTGGAATGGCATCGGGAAGACAACAGGTGTAAACCCAATAGGCTCATAGATTATTTAGTACCGTGCCTGGAAAACCGTTTTTGCTCCGCGAGTTCCATTGCGAACGTGAAACACATAAAAAGCTGGCAATAGACGTTAATGAATTCCGAACCGAAAGTATCCCCAAACGAAAAGAAAAACACCTCCCATTTCGGCTTGCACAAGGAAATGATCATTAGCATTTTTAAATTGCGCTGGTGTTAATGTTTTGGTTGGCCTCCGTATAACTTGCTCGTCGTTTTCAATTTTTCTGTGCCTTTATTCCAATAACAAGTTTACCCAACGATGCGATTCTAAGCCATATAATGTCCGCCTTGTTTCTTTTCGCGTTAAAAACTTTGCAATCGTAAATTACTGTTTCCGGTGACTTGCCTTTGAATTCTCTTATAGGCTTTTATAGAAGGAGTGAAAGACTTATAGGCTAGGTACTGACGAGCGGAAATGCCTAACGGCGTTCAATTAGACGATATTTGTGCGTACCCAAATTAAATCGAGCAAGGGCCAATATAACCCGAAATGGTTAGGGTGCATATGGTGCTAAGCTCTCAGAAGCCTTGTTTGTTGCGTTTGGTCACAGCAAGGGTTCAGTAATTATGTGTTTGTGCTTAGCTTTTCCTCCCTGAACGAGCAAATATATAGCGTTATACCACACATATCTTATATGTATCGCAGCTATCATGAATTATTCCTTTCTTTCAGGCTCCCCAACGTGACATATCAGGTCGCGGACAGTAGTTCTGATGTAGTATTGTGACGGCGCCGACGCCTCCGCTTCCCATATTCCAGTACATGGAGTATAGCTCCAGTATTCTGAATCGGAGTTCCCAGTGCATCCCCTTACAGACTGATAGTCTACAGTGTCGAACAGTTCTCTTCAATAATCGTGATTCTTTTCAAAGTAGAGCGCTTTGGCCGAAAGTCACCGTTTGTCTTTTGAACAAGGGTGGCTGTCCCTAAATCCTCGTAAGTTTTATTTTTTTAAAGCTACACTCTGGCTTTTCATATCGCTCACGTAACAAAAATGCATACAAACAACAATAATTTACAATCTTTAAGTATAATTAAGCGTATCTTAGTTAAGAGTTTGCGACAAATTTTTAAATTCACGATACAATCAAGTATTCAATAACATGTACTATAGTTCAATACCCTAGTTGTCGATCTTGTCGTTTTTCTTCTTCATTTTTCTTACAATACCGAGTGAATCGAAATTCGACTTCTCTGCAGAAATTTAGCCATACATTAGCTGTAAAAGAGTTATCACGATACTTTCACGGCGTAAGAGACCGGACGAAGGCGGTGTAAGTTACACCGCCTTCGTCCGGTCTCTTTAATCTTTTGCAATGGAATTATTTTATGGGTGTGGTACAAATATAAAGTTATCTATAACGAGCGAGTCTGCTGTGAAAGTCATAATTTTATATAGCTAATGCCTTCTGCGCAAGGACCCTTTGCAGCTCACTTAGATTCCGAATGCAAGTAAGTGGTATTAATGTCATACTGCGTAAATTTATGCGTAGGGGGACTTGCACTTGGGTTACCCGAACGACACGAAAGCGACAGTCGACAGTCTCGTTCTTCCGTTGATAAATGAGCGAGCGTCCAGAACAGGCTGCTGCCTGGCCGTATTAGAATTTGTTCCTGTCCCTTACAATCTAACAGTGTTATCGATACCCAGCTGCCTTAGAGCATAACAAAAGAAAGCAAGTTTTTTTCTCTCCACTTTAAAGAAGGCTAAGTAAATTTCGAGAAAATATGTTTCGCCTGCCGAAGAACTCTTCCTTGTGTGTAATAAAAAGAGAGCGAAAACTTTAAGATTACTAAAAAAGGACGTTTGCACTTAGTGAGAGTTTGACTGAGATGTTCTATTACACAGACTCGGTACTTGTTAAAAAGCATGGCACCAAAACATGAATAGCAACTCCTCACAACGCGTTCTTTCATTTTTCACGGGGGGGGTGTTACACTATAGACGTTTGTTACGTGGGCGTTCTTTTCTGTCATTCTGAGTTGGAAGAATAGTCAGTGGCACTTTAATTTCAAAGTTTGACAGGATAAAATCCGTCGTCTAGGAGAGAGAAAAAAGTATCTACACACAATGATCTACTGAATGTCTCGGATTTTCAATCTTATATCCAGCTATAAGCATCTGCTCGTGGTTTTCCGGTCGAGCTGCCGTTTCGCTCGCCTTTAGTTCAATAAGTTGGTCGTGGTACAGCAGGGCAGGCGGATAAGCTGGAGAAGTGTTGCTAAAAGTTCCGCTTTTTTGCCAATTTCTTCGACCAAGAGTACTTAAAGCGTTCAGTCCAACTTGTCTTCCGTATAGAGCCCCAACCGCGAGCTCCTCGTTTCTCTTCAATCGTCAGTCCCAGAAGTGTCATGGGTGTAACTCTAATATCGGTATACTGTTTTCCTATAAGCTATAGCTATAGCGCCACCGCGATGCCCAATTTTTTTGTCTGCTTAGAAACGTATTGCTTCTACTAGGGTAAGGTCTATACAATTGGAAAAACTCGACAAGAGAATAAAATAAATCGATTTTTCTATCGTTCAAAAGAAAAAGCCCGTACTGCATCCATCTAATACTCTTTTTGGGGTATTCTCTATTACCCTTTTCTGCAGTATCGCTTCTGGGAAAAGAATAGGTGACCCAATATTGAAACTTTCGACTGGCCTTTTATTTTTGTGGAAGATATAGCACAGTAAAACCGTTCTTTTAAGGTAGAATTTGCGGCTCTGTGTTGTATTTTCGCAGCTGAGAGGTCTTCCAGAGTAACAGTGTTTCCAGGTTTAGTACTTTAGAGCCTTTCAGTCTATGCCATCCTTCACTATCTTAGTTCGTAATAGGGAACGATCCGATTGCTGCTTCGTTTTGGGAAATTGCGTGAAACAGTTCCTTTTACTTCTTTATATAGCCAAGCTTGAGTGTTTTCATGGCCAGTTTGGAACCCACACAAAAGCAGTTGGCCTTTCCGAACGAGAGCATCAAGTTGGTTTGATTACAAGGCGGTGTACTAAAAACCAAGTGCATGATATGTTTACGTCAACTCCTTTGTTCTCCTGTGCCAGATAACGAAATCGCCCAGGACGCTGGTAGACCTGTTTTGTACCTCGGGTAATAATTTACCTAGCTCGATATCTTTGATAAGTACGCGGCGTCTACAGCAACAGCGCGGAATCGAGGCCAACATGTGAAGGATTTGGTCAAGAGGGCAATAGGGTGACTCAAGATATGCCCCGTAAGGATAAAATTGGCATAGGAATGCTCAATATATGTCTAAACCACTTGTGCAAAAAACTTTCATCATGTGCATCCTTTTCAATCTAAAGCTTTGTGCTGGTCGTTCGACTTCTTCAACGATGGTGGAATCCATGCTGGCTATAGGGACACGATAAATAGAAATAAAAAAAGCTAGGTTCATCTGCAATATTTTTTCTTTTTCTTATTTCGAGACTGACCGAAGTTTCGGGCCAAATTGGTTCCCGAGGGAAGAAAAAAAAACACGGCAACTTGTTCCAGTTTGACAGACCTGGAACTACTTTGCATTACCGGATCAATTTACGACTTAATGAAATGAAAGGCTGAGAACGTGAACCCTTTTTTTTATCTTACTGTACACGTTAACTGTTCGAGTAACGTGATTCCTTCTTATGTAGTGGCGAAGAGAACCATTATCACGAAATGCCAAGTCCTTCAGCGGATGGCTTCTTAGAATCTGGTCATCCGAGAATATTGCGGCAAGACCACAAACGGTACTAGATAGATTTATTATCTTTTGTTTATCGGAGAAAAAACAGCCATACAATAGTGCGCCGAATAAAAAATAAGAAGTTGAGGGATTGGGGTATAGCATTATAGTCCTTCTGTCTCATCGCATTCATCAGTCCTAAATTCTCTGTGGTGAGGCAAGTCGTACATGAAACATTAGAAAAGCTTACTTTATGGCAGTTTCAAAAATGGTTGGGTTGCTTTTGACGTTCTTATTTCAGGGTTTTCCGCTTTCAGATAGACTTGTCCATTACTTGGCGTTTTCTGAAACAAGCACAAAATGGGCTTTCTGCAATGGTCAGCATTTTCGACTCCAATGAAGGCGTAATAAACCTATTCTAGTCCTTATATCTTATCAGGAAAAACCATAATTTATTTGTAAACACACTGTAAAGTATTGCCGGTAGATGCTACCTTTTATGCTAACAAGAAGTTTGTAAAGTTAGTAAACATTTTTGTTTTCCAATATAAAACTGTAATTTCTTATTGGTGATTGGAGTAATTCATTCATTATTGTAATTGGCAAAGTTATACGTTACAGTTAGACGATTTCAACAGAAATGTAATATAATAGTTGTGAACTTACAAGACTTTTTAATGGGCTCAGAAAACAGAAAATAACAAATAATTAAAGAATATAGGTGGTTGAATGATTTAAAGATAATTTGCGAGAAAAAAATGAATTTTTGGAGAAAAATGTGTAAATTGGGAGAAAATGATCTATTTCAAGTTTACAACTTTAAAGGGGGAATTTAAAAACCGATTTTTGCAATTTCAGTCGTTATTCGGTGAAGCGTTCCTGCCAATGCGCGGTGTCTGGCGCTTGAATTTTAAACAGCAGCCCTATACAATGGATTTGGAGATGGTCGAAAACGAATTCAGTGACCCTTTGCAATTTTGGCAGGGGAATGGCAGCGGAACTGGTGCCACGGCACTTTGGTCATTCCTGACAACAGAAGATCTTTTGTTATCGGGTTCCGGATTGAATTATTCCCTAAGCCCTGGCTTCATTAACGACAGCAATAATGACAGCCTCGCTGACAATATGGGCAACGAAAACACTTTTATGCTTCCTTGGTGGCGACAATTGTTGTGGACCGTGTTGTTCACAGGAATGGTTGTGGTGGCTACTGGTGGTAATCTCATTGTTATTTGGATTGTTCTGGCGGATCGTCGTATGCGAACGGTCACCAACTACTTCTTGGTTAATTTATCCATTGCGGACACTCTGGTCTCCACCTTGAACGTCATATTCAACTTCACCTATATGTTAAACGGCGATTGGCCCTATGGGCGTATCTACTGCAAAATTGTCCAATTTGTGGCTGTTCTGTCCGTTTGCGGCAGCATCTTTACTCTAATGGCCATTTCGGTCGAAAGGTACGTCAAAATGAATTAACTTACCAGTATCGAATTTAGGGAATAAACATCCTTGGAAAGACTTGGCCTATTTTGTAGAGGCGAAAAAGAAGTAATTTAACGCTCTTTGCTCTTGCTAATTCGGATGTTTGCGTTCTAAGGGGTCCCTATATACAAAGCAAAATACATTTGCATACAGG
Source organism: Lepidurus arcticus (assembly GCA_003724045.1). NCBI lineage: Eukaryota > Metazoa > Arthropoda > Branchiopoda > Notostraca > Triopsidae > Lepidurus > Lepidurus arcticus. The sequence goes on from RJJA01000363.1 coordinate 48,177, forward strand.
AGATAAACGTGTTGGTGGCATATTTGAAATTGGAATGGTTCTCTTGAATTCTAGCTTGTTAGGAAGTTCACGATATGGCTGCTGCCTTTCAAGATCCCATTATATTTACATCAGGACAGACAGCAGAACGTGCGATGCGTCACAGGTGCGGTTTAGTTGGGTTTCCGTGGTAGAATAACTTTGCGCCGCGCTTCCCACCCAAACTCGGTGAAAGTAATTCTCGTGTCATGTAATATATACGGCGGCTTATAACCCGAACCTTGAATGATGTTTGCAAAAGCACACGGCGATGCAATGCTGCAGAGTGATCTTATGTAAGTCACACCACCAAAGATGTTTTCGAGATAATTAACTTTCCCCCAAGATCGAAATTCCGAACGGTTTTGTTCAGCTCGTGCAATCTCTTTATGCTGTTGCAGCGCCCCAAACCGAGAGTCTCTTTACCTAGTATATATCATTTTACTATATCGAATTGAATAATGAGCTTCGTGTGTGTGCCTATGTGTTGTACTCTTTCAATATAATGGCAATTTTCCAAGAATTTCGCTTTCGGGTCACAGTGGCTGCTCCTGGTGGTACAAGTGTAGACATGCTAATCATTTTTTGCTGATACCCCTTGCAGGCCGGTTTGGTTTAGCTTTTCTTCCCAGTTTTCATGTTCTGGAATGCGTATTTAGCGTAAAGGGACCTGGTAGCTTAAATGCAGATCATCAATGTGTAAAAGCGTGAAAAAAGGATGCCAATTTAACAAACCACTCTGGTTAATAACCCGTGCCTGGGTAGTCTTGACACTCGGGTCCGCCATAATGCTTTCGCTATGGCAGAAATAGGCGCCGCTTTGTCGTACGCGAAGAATAATAGCTTTCAGAATGCGTACTAGTAATTCCAAACACATGTGGGGAGTCTGGCTGTGTCTCGTTTTTTTCACCGAACATGACGTAGTTAGTGGGGAAAAATCCTAAGCAACAGGAACAGCAGTTTTTAGCAAATAACCGCAATAATGAAAAGCAGTTCGATGTGAATTAAATTAAGTTTCTGTCAACACCAAAAATGGAACATTTACTTTTTCTTACCCTCCAAGTTGGAATTTGTGCTAGGAAACAGACTCGAACTGTTAGGGGCGACATATGTTATAACACAAGTAATGGTCTTTTGTCTTGTCAGTCGTCAATAAACCTCCATAGGGCTGCCAGGAAATGATGTTGAAAGAAAAGGGGGAAACACATGAGAGAGCCATGATCTATTGTGACTAGGCAAATTAAACTTGGGTCGGTCTGTCCTAGAAGGCGTTAAGGCGAATGAGAAATTAACGACACGAAATCGATGCTAGACCGAAGTAACTTTGGCCAACGTTTTAAAGGCGTGAAATCCTTCACTTTCCCAGTGCCACCAGTCGATTTCTTCTCTATTGCTGCAACGACTATAAAGAGAGGCTAGATAAATTTCCGAAAGCTCATAAAAACGTGTCTCCAGCTTCTCCATTATGATCATGGGCAACTCATTAGCAATGCAAATAAGAAAAGCTTCCGAATATAGCGCATTTTTACGGTTTGTTTACCGTCTAGCCAGACAACATGTCGATTCCAAAGTTAACGAAATTTTTGGGAGATTTAAAACGAATTAGTTTGCCGTTTTGAAAACTCTTTTACTCACTTCTTCTGCCGACAAAAACGTTTTTCTCTCATTTCTTTAGAGGGAACTATACTGTACGGATTTAAGATGATGAAGCGCTTTACATCACTGAAACGTTGTTAAAGCTACTTTCTTGAATACTGTGATGCTAACCTTTGATCTCCTCTTGATACTAAAAGGGTAAAGCTGGTTCAAGTTCAAAAGAGCTCCAAGGTGTAAGCCCAACCCAATTGTCCAGACAGTCTTAATTGGACGGTGCTTTATTGTCATGTCTTCCAGCGCTGACCCGTAGAGATTAACTTTTTCCTAAGAATACAAGCTTGATTCAGCATTCGGACATTTGTTTCTGAATTTTTTTATTTATTTTTTATTTGGCTGAACAGTTATAGCATCCGTATAGTTTTTGATTACTGGTAGTCTACTGTAATGCATTTTTCTTCCCAGCAAGAACGAATTGAATGAGCATTTGTATGTGTACAAATCATATTAATAGATTAGGTATTTTCTGTTAGTACATAAGAAAAGCCAGCTCAAGTTATAACCAACTGAAGACGAAATAATTTTTAACTGACCAGCCGTTCAAACATATGAACACGTGATACAAAATCCAAATGACTGATTGTCACGTTTTGCTATAGATGCTAATGAATGGAAATCGAAGATGTTAAGCCTCATTTCCTCTCTTACAAACTGCAATGAAAATGCCTGACGATTTGCGGCAAACAGTTCGGCATCTATACTCATCTTAGTTCGTGCGCTTTGGCCATAATATCATTTCGTCTTTTACACTGACGTTTTATCCCTAATATATCATATTAGAGTCTTATATCTAAGCTCTTTATACCCTCGATCGCACAATTTTCCTGAGACTTCGAGCTTTTTTAATTTTTCTTTACACTATTCTTTCCGCTGATCTTAAGCCCGCTCTTTTGGGATTTGAAATTACTTTCTCATTAGCGACATTACTTCAGCTTTAATCAGTTTCCGACGTATATTTGATGATTTGAGGGAAGATATGATCTTACTTCTTATCACTTATTTGGTTATTTTATATTGCTTTTAAAGACGATGCAACCTAGAACTTATTTGGAACCTTTGTTAAGGTTTTTTAAAAAAGTTTTCCAATTAGAATATATACAATGCCTTTAGAAGGAAGGGAAACACACCTCATCCCGGCAATGGTGGCGGTTTTTCGCTTTTCCTGCTTCCATAGAGTTGCCATGGATTTATTAACCTTTCTGTTATTGAAAGTACTGGAACGAAGAAAATAGTTTGTTATTTAAGTAAAATGAGACAAAAGATTTTGATTATATGGTTGGCCTAGCAACGCATTTCTTACATTTCCGATATGTTCGGTACGTGTTTTCTTTCCCTATTTCGGTTACCTAATTGATTTGACAACACTTCAGGTTTGCTTATGTTATGATTGTCAGACTCTTATTGACAGAAATATTCAATTATGTCATTTCAGGTATATGGCCATCATGCATCCATTGCGACCGCGAATGGGAAAGAAGTTAACTTTGTGTATCGTCATCGGCACCTGGGTCCTGGGTATCATTTTGTCTTTACCACAAATCCTCTACTTCACAACTGATGTTGTGACTTACAAAAGCAACCATACTCGAGTGATCTGTTATGGGGTTTGGCCGGATGGTTATACGATGTACAGCAGACTAGAATACATGTAAGAAATACATACTTTTTTGCTTTGTATTTAAATGTATTTTTTCATTTATGACAGATATAACGTGGTAATTATCGTGGTAATTTATTGCCTTCCGGTGATCGCTATGGGTGTAGCGTACACTTTGGTCGGTCGAGAATTATGGGGCAGTCAAGGAATCGGTGAGAACACGGATCATCAATTAGACAGCATTCGCTCAAAACGTCGGGTAAGTAAACGTTTAAATGCTCCACAGGTCAAGCTTAAGATTTTTTTCAGTAGAAAAACTAATTATTTTCCTGAAGCAATATTACTCCATGAGCACTTACATGGATTAGAAAGGCTTTAGAAAGGACAACACAGCATTAAATGATACGAAATTGGTTTCATGTCCGATGGCATCATTATTGCTTATTTTAGGAATTACTCCTGACAAATTCGTGAGTTACATGTTCTGATAAGAGCAGGCGCCCATGTCGTAAGAAAACGTGGGAAGGCTGAGTCGATTTCTTTCCAGGTCCCTAGAGCTTTCATAGGAAAAAAACGGCTTTATATTGGACCGTATGCTGGTCGTGCCTCGGGGCAGCCAAGCCAACCTTGGGTAGATTTGCGAGGAATGCAACAGTCTCGTCCCCTGGTTTTGAGGGCTGACAACTTCACCCGATGGGGTTTTGAATGACGCTCGTCTTTTATTGCGAATCTTGCCAAGCCCAAGACATCAAGGAAATGAAGCACCGGACCGGGGAAAAAGAGGCCGAATTGTTGGCTATGTGGCCGCGAAGGAGAAAAAAACAAGAAATTCCCAACGTTGTGAATTACGAAGCGGCTAACAGAAATTCCGCGGCTGAGTCGCGCTATATCGTAGACGGAATAGCTTCTTCCGGCTGTGGCCTCAAGATATCTCAACTCGCGAAGTTAGGGAAGAGTAGAAGCGCAGGCGAAAATGCTGTGTACATAGTCGTGTGTCCTTGGGGCATGTTTCCCAACCGGACTTTTTTCTCTGCCAAGCTTAATTGTTTCGCAACGCTTTCTTTCCGAAATCACTCAAAGCTTTTTTATATTCGGTTTTTACCTCAAGAGTTTTTATCTTGGAAGTGTACCCTCTCCTTGAGCCCAAATTTCCGCGGCGTGTGGATACTCAAGTTGTATACTTGAAACTTAAGTAAGTAGATATAAGCCAACAAGCCAAAAGTCTCCAAGGAAGCAATCGGATATTTCATCTCAAGCTGACTAACTGTCCATTCCCTTAAAACTGGGGTCGTGGAGCTTGATACTGATCACGGCCATATCTCTTTCGTATTGTCTTAGGCCTAGACAGCATTATTTATGCGGTGGAGGGTCATGTAACCCCCCTACCAACACCCCCTGAATGTTCTCGGGTTTACTATAAAAGCGGAAGAGCAAAAAAAGACTGTCGTAATGGAGCGGTCCGTTGGAGAACGCACTAGGGATTAATCCGATGTCGTAGAACGCTTCTTTATTGTAAGAAGGCAAGAGCTAGGCGTTGAGTCTTAGGTAAAGAGAGAAGCCAGAAAGCTTCTGGTACTTTCTTTTTAGTAGTAAAGCGGTCGATAAAGAAAATAATAATGTTGACTGTACATAGACCCCACTCAAGTGGACTAACAGTCCTACTTTTTTTTAACAGTGACGTTTTCTTTTATATCTTCAGCAAACGTTTGAAATGGATAATAAGAGTAAATAGGTGAATTGCCTCAAGTTGCAACATTTTCTGGTTAACGGTAGAACATGTTCCACTGCCAAAAGTTGCCCTCTTTACTGTCAGTCTCGCTCACACAAGATATTAAAATGTCAGTGTGACAAAGCGCGCTTCGTCACACTGTCATTTTAATATGTTATGTATCTTTTCATATTTTTACTCTGTCCTCGCGAGGACAGTGTAAAAAAGGACTATATCAATAGGTACATTATTTTTCAGGATTGTCTAAACTTTAAACATTTCGAAAATGTAGAAAGATTTTGGAAGACTTTGCCATCAGCAGCTCAGGAAAAGCTGTTCAACTTGGGTGAATTTTAGAAACAAGCTTTTCAGGTCCTAATCTTCCCATTTGCCATTTGTCTTTTTGGCAACTGGAAAAAATAGGAGTGACACGGATAGGCGAAACATTTTAGATGGCAATTCAAAGGTGAAACGAAATAGGTTTTTGTATTCTTGGTTTATAGTTTGTTGGGCAGCCTCAAACGTCAGTCAAATCCTGTCTGTATCTTTTAACCCAGCAGGGAGTGCAGACGTAATAACAAGAAACGAGGCAAGATTAATGGGTTATAAAAGGACACTATGAGAAGCTAAGGGTGCCGCCCATGGACAGTGCATAAGGTGTCCTGATGACTTTGATTGAACTCGTAACTTACTACTCGCACGGAGCAACGCGTATATTGGAACCAAGTTGATCCTTGTACAAGCTAAATATCACAACCGTGTGTTCCCATATGCTGGAGACTTCGAGGGAAAAAAATCTTTGGGCCTTTCTTTCAACACATTTAAAAGCTGAAATCCCAACTTTATTGGAAGGAATTTCACGTGGGCCATATATGGCAATTAGCCTGGCCTGTGCCATGTTGTCCAAAGATGCAAAGCTTATAACTTGCTCTCTAGATATAGGTCTTATTATTGTGGGAATATTTGTACAGGAGTAGAACTCCCGCTTGGAGTTGGGAGGCAGCCATTTTTCCTTAATTTTCCCCAACTTGCGAAAAAACGGAATCGCTCAGACAAGAGTTACAAGGTTAGCTTTTATACTTCCCCACCTCGTATTTCTTTTAAGGTTAATAGCTAGTGTAGGAGGATTTGTCTCCGGAATTTTTATTTTCGGGTGGTATATGTGAGCCAAAGTGCTTTTTTGGTCCACGTGAAAATCCTATACTGAGCGGATTTTTTTTTTTCGAATGGAAGCAGCGTCTGGAACAGGAGACCCACGTTTTCGCCCAGCTTGATGTCTAGCTGTAGGTTTTTGTTAAGCTCGATGTAATGGTCTTGGGACACTATTCTTTTGACGATGAAAGGATGCGGGAGTAGATCAGGGCACATGAAAAAGGTTTTACGGAAATTTATCCATTTATTAACACTTCTTTGCACTTTCCCGAAGAAACCTGGTCCGATCATGCTTGGTCGTTCACACCATGACATTTGTGTCGTGGCGCAAAAGGAGACAAGCCCTTCTAGTTTCTTGTAGACTTTGTGCAATATGAAGTGTGTGTGTCTAAGGAAAGGTATAATGTGTAGATATAGGAATCTGCAGGTTTGCCTTTGAGTTAATTGCCGATGAAGAGCAAACACTCTTGTTAGTGGAAATCAGCAATCATGAATTGTTATGTTACTTAGTTAAAAAAGTAGATGTTTTCCCATTTCAACAATTCAAGGATTATTTTAAACCGCCACGTAGATACCGAAGCCTGCTTTGTCATTATTTTATCCCGCTATGTGGCATCTATCACTCTAAAAGCAAGCAAACGTTCGAAACGTTTAACGACCTTTTCTTTGTCTGTTTTATTTTCCGCTGGGATATTATACTTCGGTCACAAAACTTGCGCTAGCAAATTGCCATGCAATCTCTTCTCCTTGTGTACTAGAGGGTGTGTATTAGAATCTTGATGAGGCCAATATGCGCTTAAAACCAAATCTCCCCGAAGAAAGTTTTTGACTACAATAGATCATCTAATTTTTCTACCGTGAAACCCGACATGGAAAGTCCATCAAGGGCATACATCCCGCCAAGACCCTAATCTGACCCACGAAGTCAGCCAGCTAATACGTTCCTGGTAATATTAGGTTAACTACACCCATTTTCACTCCCTCTCAGAGGTATTAATGCTTTTTGCTTTTATTGCCAGACTCTTTACATGAATGGTACCAATTTGTCCTTATTAGCTCTTCTAATTTGATTGTTGTTCGTGTATCTTATATAGGTCGTAAAGATGATGATCGTTGTTCTGACAATCTTCGCGGTTTGTTGGTTACCGTATCACGTCTATTTTATCGTTACATCCCATGTACCAGACATCACTTTTGCTTCGTACGTCCAAGAACTTTATCTCGCCATTTACTGGCTGGCCATGTCCAATTCGATGTATAATCCCATCATTTACTGCTGGATGAATGCGAGGTATATAGGAGTTTGTTAATCAATATATGCAGAGGGCTTGCCATTCTTCACTGAGGACTTAGTTTGTCGTCAGAGTGCAATCGAGTGTAAAAACTACCATTGACGTACGGGGTCCGATGTCAAGCTGGTGAGAACGATAACCAGCAAAAATGGCGATGTTTTTATTAAACGATTTCGAGCAAAAATTATTCGTTATACTTGTCGTTGTCAGCCACAAATATGGCAATATTAGCAAACATATTCCCTCGCCTTTTCACTGATTTTTTCTCCTTTTTTTGCTCATAGCAAGAGATCTTTTTCTTCTTTCTAGTATTGTCCTTGCCGAGTTTTTACTAAAGGCGAGGGCGCCAACATGACATTAGTACTTGCTTAAGCGCCAAATTTTGCTTAATGTGTCACATTTGTCGAGTTGTTTCCGTTGCTTTGGAAATCGCTCTCATGGGAACATTGTGTTTTATGGTTACTAACTACTGTTTTCGTTTATCCTCGCCAGGTTTCGTAAAGGATTTCAACGTGTCTTTTACTTTTGGTTCCGTTGCTGTAAACCCAATGGAGAACCTTACAGTAGGAATGGCACCCTGATGACACATTATTCATGTTCGGGATCTCCTGACGCCCATTCGCGCATTAACCGCAACGGTAATCCTTTCCTTTGTGTGTTGAGATTATAAATACTTGCAAATTTTTTACGTTGGTTACTGCAGAGGAACCACATGATTCCCGTAGTTGTAGTACATTGCCTGTACGTACAGTACACAAACTCGCGAGATTTGCTTGTTTTCGGATGCATTCCGATGATTCATATTTTCATAGTAACTATGGAGACTGCAAAAGAACTAAACTTTTCCAACTGCACTTTCCGAGCAGCACATGATCATACGATTCTCTAGGTGCATTGTTTAAACAAACTGTGAGTGATAGCCTATCTTATTTGTATTTGCTTTCTGGAATACGTTTCATCGCGGTTATAAACTGTCAACAACGAATGATGCTGTCATCTTTCGTTGGATTTCCGAGTGCGATGTTAAAAGCAAAGGAACTTGATAAACTCTCTCTTAAGTTAGGAAAGATTCTGATCATAGTTGGAGCCGCAAACACTATCCTTTAAATGTTTTATAACTAGTCGTGAACTTTGGGACTGCTGAATTTAGTGTCGATGTTTTTTGTCTTTTTTTTTTTGGGGGGGGGGGGGATTTCTCTGGTAGCTCACTAGGGTTTCACCGGATGACTACTACTAGTAAAAGCTGTAATAACCATTATTTTTTTATTTTATTTCCTTTCTTTTTTTAGGTACGGAAATCACTAGGCTTCCGGGTTCAAACTTGTCTTCTAATGACCGTTGGGGCCGTGGCCGGGATCGTTCGCCCATCGGCCGAGATTCAAGTGAATGTCAGCTCAATTCTAGCGTCCACCACTACGCTGTCTGTATCCAAAATAACGGATGCGAACCTCCAACTGAAACCCCCGAGCTTTGCGATTATTCGTCCATCAAAGGCCGATCCATTTTGGCCAAATGGAAAAACGGAGAAGCACTCCCGCAAAGTGTCCGCACTGCGTGCTAGATACACTCTTTAGGCGCTCTGTATATTTACTCGTACATTAAAAAAGACGGCTGTATTTTTCGATTACAATGCTTCGGATTCGAGGAAAAACTCTGACTCTTGGCAGTCTCATTCATCACCTCTAATATTCATGAGCTATAGATTTCACTCAATTGTGTAGAAATTTTGTTTGACACGCCATAAAAACCTTCCTACACCTTGCTGAATACATTATCAGTGTATTTGTCTTTCAAAGTTCTACTTCTCAATTAAGTTCGTTTTACATTCTTCTGCACATTTAAAACATTTTTGTCGCCATTTTTCTGAAATTGCTGTTCGTATGTATACGTTACACCAGGGGTTCTCAAACTTTTTCGTTCGCGGCGCACTAACAGTATCCCCATTTCGTCGCGCCGCCCCTCGGAACATATCAGCAGCTCGTGTGGCGCCCCTTAGCAACATAGGCCTCTATAATTGCTGCATCCATGCAATTATGTGAATCTTTCGCGGCGCCCCTGCAAGCCTACCGCGGCGCACTAGGGCGCCGTGGCGCACAGTTTGAACACGTTCTCCGGATTTAGTTACATACGTACGTAATGTATCCCGGGGTCACAAATGACACTTGTGTGTCATTGGTCGACAATAAATTTTTCTTTTTTCAGCTAGTGGAGTGAAATAAAGGGCAAGTTTTACCGACTCTCATCAACGAAAGTTGATGAGAATCGTCAATCTAACCTAACCTAACTTAATAACCTAACCTGACTAACCCAACCTAACCTAAACTAATGCATTTCCAATCCAACTACCAATTTGGAACTCGAATGACACCCGTTTGTCATTCGTTTTCCGAGAACGTTTTGAAACTACGGGGCTGATGGCGATGTTCCGTACTAGATACGAAAGGTATATTTCATTGTTTCCAAAATTAACTGTTGTCCAATTTAAATGTTCTATTACGGGATCAAAAGCCAGCAATCGAGGTTACAACGGATCAACGTGGATTCCTTACTGCCCCTGGCCCAAGCAACGGAGGGAGTGGAAGGCCACGGTGGGCCTAGGCGCTTATGGTCAAATTACATTGGAGTTTCGGGCAAGGATTTCGCGAATACAGCTTCATTATTTAAAAAAACAAAAAATACAGTGAAGTT
>RJJA01000364.1:0-25244 GCA_003724045.1 Lepidurus arcticus
GCCGTGTCTAGACAAGCACGTTGAGCGGCACGGGGCAGTGCCAACAGCGGTCAGAAATTTGTTCGCTGAGCTCGCTTGGATCGCGTACCGGCTATGGCGGCCATGCTGGGGAATTTTTAATATTCCGTTTTCAGCCGGAACATTTGAAAAATTTCTTTACACCGATATTTTTGTTAAATTTAAAATACAAGTTTATTCCCCGGGACGCCGGGAGTGTATCTTTGTTGGTAGTCATGAGGCTTGAGGAATAAAGAGAAATTTGAAAATTACTAAAAAGCGGATTTGGATTTTTTTTAATAGGATAAAAAAACTTTCGTCTGATTAGAAAAAGTAAAAGGCCGTGTAAGGGAGCTTTTCACTAATTGTTAATTGAATTAATGGCAAAATGTAGCCAGTGGGAGCGAACGAATTTGAAAACGTTCGAAAAATTGTTCGAAATCTACAGACGCTTACCCTGGGAGTAATGTCGAAAACGATAAATATTGATACTTTTATTGAAAATGTGAAAATTTGCATGCTAATTGTATACAGTTAAGCTTTGATTGCTTTCAGATTCATAACAGTCGGGTGGGAGTCGATAGACTTGAAATAAAACGGGATCAAATTACCTGACGTGTAGTCGGCTTGGCGTCTGTTCACAAAATGGCTTACGGGATTAATTCCGTCGACAACGCCAAGTGGCGGCGTGTGTCTACAGAGGGCTGTATCCATTGGCCAGAGACCCTGGCAACATAAGCAACGAGCAACATTAGGAACGAGCAACGTGATTGGGCACTGCGTTGGGTATTTTTTAAAAAAATTCCGTATTCTAGCATTGTGCGTTTTAGCAATACTATTACCCCCCCCCAAAAAAAAAACAAATAAATAAAAAAATAATAGAATAAAAATGAGTACACAACAAATCCTAGACACATTTTGGGATTATGCAAAAAAGCTTGCAATTGCTTAAGACGATGCATGAATGGAGAAATATAAACATTCGTTTACATGTATAAATAAATAACTGATAAGCCAAATTCAAAATAACGTCATAAGAACGAGAGTTGCGACTAAGAAGGACGGACCTATTTTATTCCTTTTATTTTTACGGATGTTCCGGACTGAAGTCCTGAAGGTTTTTTTTTGGTTTGTTCCCTTTTTCCCTCGTTTTCCCCTTTTCCCCCTGCTATCCTCGTTTTGGTATTGACTTGGTTTTCGATAGAGAATTAAGTTTTTTGGAGTGGCAGTTGTCGTTGGTATAAGGCAAATACAGAGCTAAATCGCAATGTACGTGTTGTATTATTCCTCGTGGCAACAGACAGACGGAATAGTTCATAAAGCACGGCTGCAAATAGTGTATCTGAATATTAACAGTTTTCGTTTCCCCAATTTCCTTGGACAGTCATACGCGTGGCACTTTAATTGGGCTGTCCGGAACAACGGATCTATTATATTATATTAAATAGTTAAATATATTTAAACTATATTTCCTTATTATTATACATAAATCTCTCACGTGGCACGCCATGTTTTCACGCAGTTTCATTTGCACAACAGGTGAAGAAAAAAAGGATGTCTCTCCTAAAAAGCTAAAATAATAATTACCAACTGGAGCAGGCCAAAGGTGAAAAAGAATAACACAGCGGCATCTACTTCAGCTTTGTCCAGCCCAAATTTCACAAAATCGTCGGTTTTAGACGTTAGAAAACGCCTACACGCCCAAACGTTTGAATGAAACTTCGCACTGGAAACACGCATAACTCCACACATGAAGCGAAATTAATGCTTATAAATGAACAGGACTGTTTTTCGGTAAACTATAAACAGTAAGTTACGCATATTCAGCTAAAAACACAAATATTATATGCTCTGTCAATATGCTCTGTCTGAACATATATTTTTATTCTGCTTATTCTTCGGCTTGGCGAGCGCGACTGAGCCAACACCACCCACACGTTTTATTATTGAAATTAACAACATCTAGGGAACATGTCTGCAAACACTTGACAGCCCTTCACTCCGCATGCTTTCTTGTTTATTACTATTATTTTTATTAGCTATTTTATTTTATTTTTTGTTTCTCGCTAGTTTTTTATTTATATACTTTAGTTTCCTTGTATTATTAGCTGGGCAAGTCCCCAATTTTCTTTCCGTCGTGTGTTATTTATTTGTTCGTTTCATCTATTTTTCCCTCGTATTGTTTTTTCTTTTTAGCTGGTGTATTTCTCTAGTTTTTTTTTATTTATTTAGTTTCCCTGTATTACTACAGGTTATGATGCGTGTCTAGTAGTGTACTTTCTCATTTCCTTTTCAAAATCTGGTTGTGGTTCGTAGGAGTTTACAGGTTTGTTGGTGTTTTTTAATTTTCAAAAGCAATCCTCTTCAACTGTTTCACTGCAGCCATCTATTGACAAGAAGCTTCAGTTCCTGTTCAGCCTTCGGACATCCACTTGCCCGGCTTATTCGCCAGTTAGAACTGTCGTCTTGTTAGCTGTGCCAGTCTATGACTGGTCTTTTATATTATATACTAATTACTAATAGTACGCAATTACTTTTTCTTTGACTGTGCCAACTGCTTCCTGATTTTGTAGAGGTGCGAGTGCGTGTCAAACTATGTTTATTTTATTTTTACTTTCTTTCATTGTCTAAATTTATTTTGTTTGTTTTCAAATTTGGTATTAAATTCTGTGCATGAACGTTTATTGTTTATTTTCGGATTGGTTTCTATAGTACGTAGTCATTATCTTGTGTTTAATCTTAACTGTCGCTGTCGTCAATATGAACTCTGTATATGTGTATACACATATACAGAGTTCATATTGGCAAAAGACCTAGAAACCTTTCGCAAAACACTAATTAAAATACAGTTAAGATTAAACAAAAAAATAAGATTAAGATTATAAAAAATATATTCGGCCACCCTTTTGCGAATAAGTTCAAATATATTTTAACATCCAGATTATTGAATAATTAATAAGTTAAGTCCGATTTACATATATTTTTTTCTGCTTCGGCCGTTGCTTTAAACACTCACTGGGACCGGGAACATGTAGTTATATATATATATATATAGTTTTTGTCTTCAGGAATGTATACGATACCATAACGTACAGTACTTACCATCTAGTTAGGGAATTTGGTGATAGTTCAATATCTTGAAATATAAAAAACTGTAAGCCAAATAAAATTTTAATTGTTGTAATTTAATTATTTGTTCAAATTTGTTAGTACGACAATGGATGCGTTCCTCAAAACTGGAAAAGTTTCTACAAAAGGAAGAGAGAATAATTCCTCTCAATCTAGCAAGAATGGAAAAGGAGAGGTGTCCGGCAAAAAACGACTGATTCCTTGGGTTGAGAAATAGTAAGAGCTGGTTTTATTTATGGAAACAAATAATTACAAGTCAATATATTAACCCTATTTTCTCCCAGTCGTCCAAAGAAAATAGAAGATGTTGCTTCTCAAGAAGAAGTAGTGGAAGTCTTAAAAAAGTCATTGGAAGGTGCAGATCTTCCCAATCTTCTTTTCTACGGTCCGCCTGGAACGGGCAAAACTAGTACAATTTTAGCCGCAGCTAGGGAATTGTTTGGAGATCTATACCATCAGCGTGTTTTGGAACTTAACGCATCCGATGAAAGAGGTATCCAGGTTATTCGAGAAAAAGTCAAGAACTTTGCCCAGCTTTCTGCCAGCGGTATTCGAGAGGAGTACGTTATACAACTGCGAATCATTCTTCACATATTCAAACTTTTTTCTTTACTTTTAGTGGCCGACGTTGCCCAGCATTTAAGATTATAATCCTGGACGAAGCAGACTCTATGACAGGAGCCGCCCAAGCTGCATTAAGGAGAACAATGGAAACTCAAACCAAATCCACTAGGTTTTGTCTTGTTTGCAACTATGTTTCCCGTATTATTGAACCGCTGACATCTCGTTGCTCAAAATTCCGGTTTAAACCGCTAGGTAATGCATTTATTTCCTTTGTATAGCTAAGTTTTTCCAAGAGGCTAAAAGAGGATTAATGAGATTATGTTTTCAGGTCAAAACGTTTTGGTTGGTCGCTTACGTAGTATTTGTGACAACGAAGGATTGAAATGCGATCAATCTGCTTTAGTAGCCTTGGTGGACACTTGTGAAGGAGATCTGCGTCGAGCTATCACATCTTTGCAATGCCTATCTGCATTACTCCCGCAAAGCTCGTTAACCATGGAAGAACAAAGAGGAGTTGTCTCGGATGACGTTTACGATATAACTGGGGTAAGTTATTGCGCTTTTTTTTTCTTTTTCTTACTTGCTTTAATTTTGGTTCCAGACTATCCCCGTGCAAGTTCTAGATGATTTATTATCGCGTTGTAGAAATGGAACGTATGATCAAATCGAAGAGCACCTAGGATCTTTTCTTCGTAAAGGGTTTTCCGCATACCAGCTGGTGCTTCAAATTCACCAGCATGTTGTTGAGGCATCTAATTTAACGGATAAGCAAAAGTCTTCTCTTGCCGAGAAACTCGCAGTAAAGTTTACAGCAACGTTTTTGCCAATACTAGATACAAAGCAGAGATCCCAAAAAAGCGTGTTTCGATAAAGTGCCTTGAATCTGCAATAGTACCTAGCATTGGCAAAAACATTTTTTTACTTGACTATTACGGAAAGACTAAAATAAGAATGTTTTAAGGTATGCGATCAACGTTTGATTGACGGTGCTGATGAGTACTTGCAACTTTTGGATATGTGTTGCGCACTGTCGGTGCACAGAAACTAGGAGAGAAAATGGATTAGAACTGGTAAAAGGACAAATGCTTTGACACCAAGAATTGAAGAATAATGTTAAAAGCTACAATCTTTTATATGTTTCGTAATTTTCTTGCTGGTTTTTACATTAGTTTGAATATTTCAATACAAAAAAAAATACAACGTAGGTGAATTGCAAGAAAAACAACAAATTGTTCGGGAAAACCAACAAATTTAATCATGAGGAAGCTCGGTATAGTGAAAGGATCTTTCTTTAGTTACTAAGAGACAGTGAAAGCCAGGAACCCCTTACGAGCGATTCCTGGAAGCACAGCATTGACAAGAATTCCCCGTCAAACAAGTCTAGCGTATTTAGCACAAACGCTGATTGCGTGAAATAGATGTAAAGTGTTGAGGAGCATACAAAAGGTAGGCTTCCTAACATATAACAAGCGTTTCGCTTACTCGCCAACCCGTTGCATTTATCATGCATTGCTTATTATTCCACGCGTGCTCGTTTTATTGGCTGCGATTGTCGTTTCCTATGGCCCAAGTATTACAACGGCTGCCAGTTTGCATACTCCACAAGAATGTTCTGAACCTGAAATTGTCGGCACTTGCAGAGCAGCGATACCCTCCTTCTACTTTAACGCGGAAGCAAATGCTTGTAAAAGTTTCCACTACGGCGGTTGCGATGGTAATAATGGAAACCGATTTCCCACCGAAAGAGCGTGTCAACTACGCTGCATGTCGCAATAACCCGACGATGGCCAAGTTCGAAGAGTAATATGAAAAGCTACAACATTTCATATGTTTCGTAATTTTCGTGCTGATTTTTATATTAGTTTGACTATTTCAATACAAAAACTATAATAAAGTAGGTTAATTGCAAGACTGGGAAAAAATAAATGTTTCAATTTAACACAGATGGTGCTGCTTTCGGGAACAGTAAGTCGGAAAAAGACTCTACTTCTTGATTGTTGCTTCTAACTTCCCATTACAGCGTGGTTTTATAAGAATTCCACGGTTAAATAAGTTAAAATGGCTCAAAGTAAATTGAACGATCTAGCCGGAAAATTTGGAAAAGGAGGTCCAAAAGGATTGGGCACAGGCTTAAAGTTGCTAGCAGCTGTTGGAGCTGTTGGGTATGGAGTTTCGCAATCTTTGTATACAGGTACACCGTACACTATTTTTTTTTCTGAGAACTTGCAATCTGACCTCTGCAATAATGAATAAACTAACATCAGTATTGTTCTAGTGGATGGTGGTCACAGGGCTATCATATTCAGCAGGTTAGGAGGTGTCAAGAATGAAACTTACCCCGAAGGTCTCCACATTAGAATTCCATGGTTCCAGTACCCGATCATTTATGATATCAGGCAAGTTCAGATCAGGGCATACATATACAATATTCATTTCCGTGCGAAGCTTACGTTTACTTGTATCACAGATCGCGTCCTAGGAAGATTTCCTCACCAACTGGGTCTAAGGATTTGCAAATGGTCAACATAACGTTAAGGGTATTGTCCCGCCCTGATGCAGAGACACTACCTGACATGTATAAGCAACTGGGTTTGGATTACGATGAAAAGGTGTTGCCTTCCATTTGCAATGAAGTTCTGAAGTCAGTTGTTGCCAAATTTAATGCTTCTCAGCTTATTACACAGCGTCAGCAAGTAAATTTGCCTAGAACGAAACGAAAAATAAGACTACGTTGCTGTTCTATTAGGTTTCGCTGCTTGTGCGCCGCGAATTAACCGAACGTGCTCGCGACTTTAACATTATCCTGGACGATGTTTCTTTGACCGAGTTAAGCTTCAGTAAAGAATATGCTGCTGCTGTGGAAGCTAAGCAAGTTGCTCAGCAAGAAGCCCAGAGAGCAGCGTTTTTCGTAGAGAAAGCCGTGCAAGAACGTCAACAGAAGATCGTTCAAGCCGAGGGAGAAGCTACTTCTGCAATGATGATATCCTTTTCTAACAAAGTTTTGTCGTTTATTTAATCGTTCGTAATCTTGGCAAATGTCCGAAGATTGGACATGATGCTGTAAGGCCGAACGTAGAACAAAAACTGCCTTTTATGAAGTGTAGTAAGAAAGAGAACTTACGCACGTCGTAAGTCAGTCACAAATCAGGGTTAGGATTTGTACTAAACCCGTAAGAATGTTTTTTTTTTAACTATGACAGATTATTAAGTGTACAAGCTTTTCCTTAACTCCCTTCTTACTTGGGACAGTCAATTGGTCTCAACCCTGGTTACCTGAAACTGAGGAAAATCCGTGCTGCCCAGAATATTGCTCGCACAGTAATTTTAAAAAATTTTAAAAAGAGAAAATCAGTCTTAAATAACAAAAATCTTTATCTATAGATTGCCACCTCGCAGAACCGTGTTTACTTGAACACCAACAGTCTTATGCTTAACATAAGCGACCCTGCGTTTGACGAAGCCGTGGAGAAAATTGCCCAGCCTGCTAACCAGAAGAAGAAGTAAAACGGTTTTGATAAGATAGTGATTTTTTTCTCACGTTGTTGGCGTTCGAAGGGCTAGTGACCAATTAAGTTCTTGTGTTAAGGCATTTGTCAAGTCATTTTATACTACAGGACGTCAAGCCTTCACAAAGATTTTTATTTCAACACTTTCCCATCTTTACTCGAAAGGTTGGGAGTATGTCTGCTTCCAATCATGCTCATATGCGTAAAATAAAAAAAAAATTAGAATTGAATGGATTTGGCGAACAAAGATGCTGTAGCTTGCGTAATATCGCCGTTAAATCTTCTCAGTTCCTCCAAAACCTGAAAAGGGGATTATGTTTAAAAACTCAATATCTATAATCTACCATATCTATAATCTATTAATTAACTACCTGAACGCGAGAGAAGCCCATTGATACCATATTATTAACATCAGCTTCGGTAAACTTGTCATTGGGAAGTATTTCCATTCCAGACGTTGAAGCTAAGAAGTAAAACCCTTTTATACCTGTTTGGGGAATCTCAAGTAAAAGGGAATACCTGTACTACTTGACGTACCAGCAGCTGCAGTTTCCATATGTTTCTGACTGACATCAATGGCCTTTGCTAACTGGTGATCTTCAGAATCATCATCCATTCTGACGCACAACCTGGCGCATTCGGGTAGGTCGGCTTCTGCAAGGAACGGGGTTTCTGTATTTGTTGTTCCAATTAGTAACACATTCCTTCGCAAGTCTATCAAGCATTGGTGGCGTTTCAACATATCCAAGCCGAGCAGCATATCCATAGGCTGTTCTTCCAGCACAGAAAACGAAGTAGGCAAAAATGTGTCCTGGATTTGCAACTGAACGGTGTGAATCCTGCCTATGATTCGCTGTGTACCGACACCTTTAGCAATCCCCGACCAACGGGCATCAATCTAACAATTCAGATAAGTAAACTAGAAAAATTAATGTCAAATTAAGACTTTACCAAACGCTTTATATTGCAACGCTCTGCACAATTTGCTGACATAATAGTAGCTTGGGCACCGGAGTCGATGAAGGCTTTAACAGGATATCCATTAACCTTGCAATCGATGTACAGCATTACCACACTGCCGAAAGATTCCGGATGGTACTCGATTGCCGCTTCCATATTGGCTTCTACGTTGTTTCGTAGAATTTCATCGGCAATTAATCGCTGCGCTTCAACATCAAAAGGATCAGCTGTTAGCATAGCTGAACGGAGTCTCTCTCTCTCTGCACGGGCTTCTTGTTGTTCTGACAATACCTCCACGAACACCTCTACAAAACAGAGATGTATCAGTTTATATTGGTACAAGACTCAGAAGGATTTACGGTCATTTCCAGATAGCAGAGCATCTGCTAATCGTGGGTTATTTTGTTTAAGCAATGCCATTTGATCAGGGTTTGCCAAGAACATTTCTCTGATAAAGGCAGGATTATCTTCACGTCTGGTAGCTCGGCTTCTTCCACTTGTAGCTCGACCGCCACCGCGTGAAGGAAGTGGAATTGAACTGAAGTCTAAGCTAGGGAGTCCTGTGAGGAATACAATAGCTTATTTATGTCGATAAAAAATAATGGTTTAACTTCAATGCCTTTACAATACAACGTTTTTATTAGAATGTTTAAAGAAGGTTATAAACCTATTACAAGTTTTCCAGAAGGCTGAATGACACAAATTCAACAATGGAAATGTGAAGAAAAATATACGCTATACAAAGACACAATAAAACTATAAATATTACTAACCCGCAGGAGCGCCTGGAAGTTGAAGATTGCTTAAAAGGTCCGAGCTTTGAGTATTTGGAGCTTTTTGAAGTACAATGACGTCTCCATCTTTTACACCACATGATTTTAGGCTTGACAAACCCGTTAATGGACGGCCATCGAAAACAAGGTGAATATCGGATGTAGGAATTCCTGATTCAACTGCGCAAAAAGCTTTGAAATTGTCTACTTCCAGATCTTCACTGACATCAAGGTTAAATATTTCATCAGTTAAAGTAGTTACCGTAACTTTCATTCTTATTTTGATATTTCTTCGCCACAACAAAAAAACGCTCTTCACTCGTAGATTGTTTTATACAGAACTAACAGTACCTTTCCCAAACGGCGCAGGCATTCAAGAAACCGAGCCGAGCTGATCCGCACGCATCGACGTCGAAATTGAAATATTTCAAGAAAGAATTGCGCGGCAAAGTTTACAACCGCTTTTCTACTATGTAGGATTATTAATATTCATATTTTAAGAACTTAAATTAGCGTTCAACTATACTAATTTTTTAGCGGTCCCTCGGCGCTTTATAGCTTTCAGCGAGTTTTTAAACACAAAAATGAAGAGAAGACACAGACCAGGGGTGAGAGTGGGGATCATCCTTATTTTGTGTAACGAAAACGAAATAGTAAAATTTAACCAGCTGAACTCAATTATATGATCACATTTATTACGAAAAGGTTACCAATAATTACCTATTTTTTTACTCAGATCAGACCATGCAAATGAATTGCATGTCAATGTATTATAGCGACACATGTTATAAACAAAAAACACTACTTTCCAATGCGTTGAACAGACCAGTCTTTTTGACACATGGGGCATCTATTGTTCTGTTTGACCCACAACTTCATACAACAATTATGGAAGGAATGATTGCATTCTCCCCAAACCACGACACATTCTTCTTGTTCCCTGTCATTCCGATTTTCAGCTTGGCATCTTAAACAGGCATCTATATGTTACCAAAGAAACGAAATAACGATCAGAAAAAAATACTTATTTGTTTTAAATAGAACAACCTAAAACCGCAACCGAAACGAAATCTTTGAAACGTCTAAGGAAGCAGTACGGGTCAACAAAAGTTTAAATACAGCTTCATTATAAGCTTGATTGATAAAGCAAGTTTTAATTAATTTTAGCATTAATTATTTAAAAATAAATAATTCACGAAATAAATCATGCCTGATTAATAGTTAAGAATGATCTTGGAATGAATGCGTATATTCTGCAGCGAAAGAATAAACTGTGCAGCGGACATTATTACGAGACAAATACAATAAGAATGACGAAAATATAGAGATATTGCAACTGCGCCTATAACCCATAGCTGACTGTTCAATGCAATATAGATAGATGGATATAACAGCCGAGCCGATGATCGATATTTTCAGTGAGCCGAGTAATAAGTTTCTATAGTGTGGGTTACAAAAAATTGGCGCTATTATTGTTACACTTGGCATCATACATATATTCTAAATAAAACTTCTTGAAAATCTAACATACCCATAACTTGCACTCGACAGATAGCGCATGTATCAGAAATTACATCCCAAGCCCACATCGCAACAGCATTCCAGCGCTTCAACACAAACATTTTTTCGATTTGTGTCCCCGGTTCTGTCGAATTACTTTCTTCCATTACTGGAATTATCACGTTTTAATTAGCGACGGATTATTAGCTACACAACCAAAGGTCGTGAATGTTAGACCAGTGCTGATCAGTAAAAAAAGTCGTTTGTTTACAAAAACATGGGGTTACATTAAGTAAGAGTGAAAGTTACTGGTGTTGCATCTAAACTGTATAGCTACTTTCTTGGCGCACAACAGCGCCATAAGATATTGCACGATGAGAGAAAAGTTTTAAAAGTTTCCAGTTATACCTTCTAATTAAAGCTATATTTATTTGCTTGCTTTTAATAGCTGCGATTTCACCACTGTAGACATAATTTTTTAGATCAGTTTTAAGTTGAATTACATCAGAAAGTATATGGTTTTGTATTTCACTTAAAGTTTTTCTTACCGGAATGAAATTTCGATCTAAAATAAATCGAAGCATAAAATATAAATTATCTTTTGAAAATTTTTATAGATTATTTTAAATAACAATAGTAACTGATAGTAACTGATTTGCTAGAACTACACTATACAAAAATAGCAACAACTTCTAAAGTATTTATAAATAAATCTTCTACAACTTTGCTGCTAGTGTGTGGTACAAAAAGCAAGCGCTGATGTCGCTGAATACAATTTACGCCTGTTTGTTCTTTTTGTGAAGGCAGTGCCTGTACAGCTACTTACGTGTACGAAATATATTTATCTGTTGTGTTTCATGGTAGAATTACCAAAGAAACTATGTGTGAATCTAATCTGGTTTTGCAAAATTACCTATGACGGTGTTAGACAGAGGTATGTGTATAGTTGTACGTGGTAGTACGTTTTATTCTTACGCCCGTAGATGTTTGTAGTTACATGTCTTAAGGTTCAGTAATTACGCTTACTTTGTGCGTCCAGGATGCGTTCAAGCGTGACTTATCTTATTCACGTGATATTAATTTAGTTGTTACATTTAGTTGAACTACGGATAGAAGATAAGTGTTATTGACTTGTAGCTTTGTAATATTTTTGCTTTATAGTTTATTTCCTTTTCATTTTTTTTACAATAATCGCTTATTTTTGCAAGTACATCGTATTTTTTATTTCTTTGTTTTAGACTTGCGTGTAGCTTAAATTAGTTTTTGTTCTACAGATGAGCTAAACGTCTGGAAGCACAGGCAATGACTGTACTGTATTTTGCATTAGTCTAAAATTGTAGTTTGGTTTGTACTATATATATATATGAGATCAAAGGACCAAATGATGTTGGAATAGAAGAAAAATAGTGTCTATAGGGCAAGCTCCCACAACTTTAAAGCGGGTTGTAAAGCTTTAGTATCTATTCTATTGGCTTCGTTGATATGTAATACTAATTGTATTTTTTTTAATCTTTTGCCAAACCTGTTCAAACTTTATTCTTTTCGGTTCTTTTAACATTAGATTTATATTTAAATGTAAATACCGCTTTTCTGAAAAAGGTTGGTCAAGACTTGCCCTACATTCAAACAGCTTGCTTGAACCGAGTAGGTTCGGCTTCACTGCTCTGAGCATGCAGCCACTATTCGTGAAGTTTTTATGTTTTGCTAAGCCTTCTGTTCTTCTGTAGACATCTTGCTTGCCAGCTGTCGTGCCACCTTCTCTGTCCGAGTTACCTTGACGTTACGGAAAGAAACCAGTGGAAAAGTCTGCAACAGGTATGTACCAAAGGTTGTCTTTGTCATATTATATCTTTGCGTTTAAACCGAAAAAAAATGTTTACAGATGTTTATATTTTTTAGCAATGTATACAAGTTGTCTAATTTTTGCAGATAAACTAATACAATTGAACCGAAAATGTTGAACAGTTTAGGTTATCTATCACATAACTAGTTTCGTTTACTCTTTAATCTAATTTACTACCACATTTATCAGTGTCATTTATCGTATTGTATAATTGCGTTATTCTTCTGTAATATTTTATTTTGGTGCATCTGTGTCTTAAAAAAATTCTTAGTTTGGTTGTCGAAGTGAACCTTATTTTAAGGAATACGTTTCTTTGTTATTTGTTAACGTAAAAATAGGATTGACTTAGTTCAAAATTATTTTAATACAACCATTTTTGTAGGTATGCCGGAATGAGATTGTTAACGGACAACTGGCGCCATGAGGTTGCCAAAATTGCAATGGAAAGTGGACGCCTTCCCCACGGTCATGAAGACATTGTTGTTAATAATCCTATCAATTTCGCGCGTTTTCGCGTTTTGCCCAAGCCAGTGCCAGTGTAACGACCTGTTGTTGAGAGCATCTTGCGTCTATGCAAGATTAGATGTTGTGCCAATCCTTCTTAACCCAGCCATTCAGGTTTTAGACCTTTCTCATAATCGCATAGCTGCAGTGCAGCAATCGCTGGAATTTTATATTGATCTGCGATCATTAAATCTCTCGTACAATGCAATCTCGAGCTTGGGAAGCAAGCAACTCGAAGCGCTTCCAGCACTGGGTTTCTTGAATCTAAGTTACAATGCGATTCAAAACTTGGATGAGCCTGGTGTCTTTTCGGGGTTGCCCAATCTACGAGTGTTAGATATAAGTTATAATAGGATAAAATTCACCGGTAATGTTTTCGACGGGCTTAGTTCACTAGAAACACTCCTCTTAACAGGAAATGGGATGACAATGCTCCACAGTGAGGCGTTGATAGACCTGAAAAAGTTGCAAATATTAAACATAAATTATAACCGTCTGCAGACGCTCCCGGATTTTGGAACCTTGTACGAACTCCGAGAACTTAACATCAATCACAACTCTGTGGCCGTTTTGGATGGCGGTTTGTTTTCATCGCAGCTTTGGTTGGTACTTTTGAGCTTTCGGAACAATTCACTGCACATCATTCATCCCGATGCTTTTGTCGGTTTGGAGAAACTGCGGGTTTTGGATCTGAGCTATAATCGCTTAGAAAGTGTTTTGGACGTCAGTTTGTATCCCCTTATTTCAATTGAATCACTTGATTTGTCAGGGAACTTTTTTACTCAAATGGATGGTTCACTCTTTGGAAATTTGAAAACCCTGAATACTCTTGTACTCTCCTACAATCCAAGTCTACAAATTATCAGTGATAGCGGCTGGAACGTAAATAACTCACTGAAAACCCTCGTTGTTAGTCACAACCGTATGTTAAAGTCCTTTCCAACGTCGGTCTTACTTAAACTGAAATACCTTACTGAATTAAACCTGGGATATAACGCACTTAATTCCTTCCAAGAATGTTCTCTGGTGCATTTGAATCTGTTGGATCTGGGCGGGAATCCGTTTCATTGTAATTGCTCTGCGTTTTGGTTGTGGAAGTTGTACCATTCAAGCAATACTTCGCGGGCGATTTTTGGAGATATAACTTGTGCGTATCCAATAGTTCTGCGGGGTAGAAGCTTGTTTGAATTGCAGGATAACAACTTGATGTGTCTTGCACCCAATGAAATTATTCTCTTATCTCTATGTGCTGGTGTGGGTGTTATGCTCGTCGTAACTTGCGTTGCCCTGTGCTGCTGGAAAAAGTCTCGATCAAAAAATGAACCACGCCATTCCAGTAGACCCCAGTTCAAAATGTTACCTTTTTCAACGTCGATCAACTACCATGCGGAAAGCTCCACGTTGGCAGCTAACGGAGAATTTTTGTATAATACTTCCCACTCCTCGAAGCGAGTTCCTGTCACTGCCGTGTGAATAACTTACTATGCAAACTTCAATACAGAAAGTGGTACGATTTTTGCTGTTTTCTTGAGTGTCATTGTTTTAGCACGACTTATTAACAGTGGTATTATTTAAAAGTAGCTTAAATAAACAAATTATTTGATTCTATCTTAAATGGTTAAGATTTAAAACTTTAAGTGTTCGAAATCTAGCGTACTTCGTTGACTCACTATTTCGTAGACATTCAATTGGGATTCATCGTAGACCTCGCCGATTGGTATCTTTACTGCGTTCTAAAGGTCACTCGATTCTACTAGTGTAAGGGGTCCGTAGAACCTAAACTAGGTCCCGAAAAACTATAGCTATGTGGTGAACTATATTTTCGCTTCCAGGTTTGACTTCGTAATAGCTCCGATGTAGTTGGTCAAGTCCAGAAATTCGAGAAATTTTGTTCACGTTCAAGCTTAACTGTCCGCAAAAATATTTGAAGTAGTTGTGTTTATAACCGCATTTCTATGTGTGGAACTCTAAATAAAATACCACAAACGGCATTAGAATAGATTGATAGAAATCTGTGACATACTTATTGAAAAAAATTTGACGAAGCTAAAATTGCTTAATATTACTTTATAAAAGATATTGAATGATACATCTTAAAATATAATACGTGAAACACTTAATCCCAATGCTCGTGTAGGATAAAGAACGAAACATGCCCTACTATAGCGAAAGAAAGTCAACAATAAATCTCTAACGTCGTGGGGAACATAATTACTGTCCAAGTGCCTTTTCAGATTTGCGAAATGATAACTACTTAACCAATGCGGTGATGGTTGACTCGCGAGCAGGTGACTGAACTTTAAATTTTGATCTGTCTCATAGTGATGTATGCTGTAACACTTTGTAACTGTACTGGTCAGTTATGTCTTAGACCCACGCACGCTTGTTATGTTTTAAGTCAAGGCCGCACTGTCGAGTTGCTGACCTACACTGGGTGACATTGTAGCAAACGTAGCAATATACGTTATCTAGCTAGACAGTGTTTCAATCTCTCAGCA
Source organism: Lepidurus arcticus (assembly GCA_003724045.1). Taxonomy (NCBI): domain Eukaryota; kingdom Metazoa; phylum Arthropoda; class Branchiopoda; order Notostraca; family Triopsidae; genus Lepidurus; species Lepidurus arcticus. The sequence goes on from RJJA01000364.1 coordinate 15,275, forward strand.
AACATAATACCAAATAAGGTTCGTTCAACTCTTATACTGCCAGTCAAATTTAGGTTAGAAATGTTGTTTAACGAAACCCTCTCTATATTTATTGTTTTTGTGTCATTGCCCTTCCATTTAGTGAAAAGTCACGTTGGCGACATGCGTTTGAAAGTATCCCGAGTTCCATCCGTGCGCTAATTTTTGTTTCTCTGGTCACTTGCGTTGAAGTACCAGGCTCCGAAGGGATGAACCTTTAAGGGATGGACCGTAAAAAGGAATAGTTCGAAAGCGAGTTCCTTGCTGTACCAGGTACGGCAGAATCAGCCAAACAAACTAGCACCGCAGTGCTAGCCACGACCAGGTAAGGTCAATCGGCCAAAGGGGGGTTGCCAGAAACACGGAAGCTTAGTCAACTTCTGCACAGCTTGACCTTTTCACTACGGTAGTCAAGGTACCTTGAAATTGCCAAATTACATTCGGGGAATTTTTACTATTTAAAACGGAGTGAGCAATGCTCGTTTCCGTTTCTGTATTGAGATTGCTAATTTTTTATCATTAACTATGAACAAAGAGGAAAGGGCGCTCTTGGTGAGACGCTCATTTTCAATGAAAATATTTCTAAAGAAATCGGATACAGTTCAAATTCGGGGAATATATCGTAGCATGTTTATTCGACGCTTAACGTAAATAAATGATGTAATGTAAATAAATGCCGATAGTTTTGAGTCTTGGTAATCGTTAACTTGCGTTAAGCAGAAGTTGCGTTGTACAGTACAATGACGCAAACAACGCCGAACTAGAAACCGGTTCAGAGAGGTTCGGAATTGGGCTTGGATGAGGTTTTCTTCGCTTCGTTGACGCGAGGTCATGAAAAGGGAAACCCCAATCAGCTTAACCTTGCTTGGTTTCCAGATTAAACTGCTTGACCCATCGTGTTTTTTCTTTTTGCAATAATTAAGCAACGAATGGTAACATTAAACGTATGGTAATTAATAATGAAGGATGTAACGTGAAAACGCATAGTTTAATACATGGTAAATGCATCAGCGATTAATGAGTAGATTGATATAGAGTACATCGCATTGCAGGGACGAAAGTATAAAACATAATTAACTAGTGTAATGTTTAACCAGGATAAAGTGAAAAACAGCGATGTTAAGATATAAAGTATAGCCTACTTGCAACATCACCAGGGTAGTTTTTAGCTGGATCGAATGGTGACAAGGGTGAGACAGGTTTTCTAAGCTAGTGAGCCAATGAAAACACTGATAGGGCACACAAACCTTTGTCCTTTCAATACATTTGCTATGTTGCTACAGGCTTTTCCCAGCTTGCCTCTAACCTCGCCAATATAAAAGGTGTGCAGCGAGGCTACATCTCAACCAGAAATACGAGGGCATCCACTACAGGTGGAACGGTTTCACGACAAGACAAGTGAGACATAAGTGCAGTGTTTACCCATCTCGAAGAATTTCTACGAAGCTGGTTTCCCTTCCCAAGTTTTGATCATTCCCCACGTCAGCAAAGATTTTTGCTGGTACAGGGGTATTTACTTCGGTAACCTTCCTTTTTTTTGGTAAGTCGAAAACAACAGGATTTCGTAAACTTTAGTGTAACTACCTATATTATTGACCTGAACAACTGTCGAAGCAACTACTTTTTATGGTGCTTGGTTTATTTTTTAAGGGCTATGGTCAGTTCATTGTAGGCTTGCATCCTTTGAAATGTTGTGTCAAGGTTACAAAGAAACGGTCAAACCGATTTAGTGGCGGTCTGTGGAAGCAACCGTTGCTTTCGTTCACCGATCATTGTAAACTAAAATTCCGTTCTCTATCCTTCAGCAGTAATAAACGTATAATTGTGCTTTCCTTGCCTACAAAAACAGCGATATCTTAACTTAAAATTAGTGTGTTCGTATAATAGCATGAAATAACCGTTTTGCCGTATTGCGTTTACCATCTGGCTCCATTGCTTGTCTTTATCAATTACGGAAATCGTAATTTACCACTTCAATGAAAGTTACGTTAGGTGGTATGTCTGATCCTAATTATATTATTTGTATTTCTGCTAGCTCTTAAGGCATGGCTTCTACACTTATGAACCATGGCGAAAGTGAAGTGAAAAAATCTCTCCCCGCCGTTCCAAACAAACGAAATTCAGAGGATGGTAGTACCGGTCGCGATAGCGGATGCGATACAAGTAGCTTAGAAAACTCGCCCTCCAGCTTGCGAAGAACTACAAGGCAACCAAGTCATTCAAATCCACAACCGGCGGTACTGGAATGTGTGTTATCATCTACCGCTATTATTGACGAATGCCCTGACGAGAATCCTGTGCCAACAAGCCAAAATAGTAATAAGTTAACCTGCAAGGGTCAAAGTGAAGCACTGGACCTCAACCACCTTAACCACCTGCGAAATGAAGCTTTTTATGGAATCGATAACTTAGCACTTGATTTGGATGAATCACCACCGACCTTGAAGTATCCGCAGAAATGGGATATACAAGACAAAAAAGGGGAAAAAGTTGACTCCGATGATGACGAAATGGACCCTAATGAACTGAACGCTGGCGGTTCAAGAAAAACCGAGGGCAAATTGCTTCCGCAAGTATTAGCTGCCCTAGCGCTGGCTCTTGCTGCCATGATAGAGGGTTATTCTTCAGGTTATACATCTCCAGCGTTGGTTTCGATGAGTCAAAATGACAGTCACATCCAAATCACAGAACAAGAGGTACGATATTATAAAACTATATAGCACAATAATAACACGCATTTTTCAGTCATCTTGGGTGGGTTCGCTGATGCCGCTAACTGCACTACTCGGAGGCGTCTTCGGTGGTACACTAATTGACAAACTCGGTCGTAAGGCTACTATCATGGCTACAGCCATTCCTTATATTGTCTGTAAGATAAACACGAAAAACTCAATTACTTCTTTATATAAGCTAACAATCATGTGCTTCTTTATTCCAGCTTGGTTATTTATTGCCTTTGCTCACAACTTATCCATGATATACGCTGGAAGAGCCATTCAAGGCTTTTGTGTTGGTTTGACTACACTTTGCCTCCCTATTTTCTTAAGTGAAGCTGTGCAACCTGAATGGCGAGGTACTTTAGGATTACTGCCCACAACCATCGGGAACACGGGTAAGAAATTGCTTCTAAAATATAAAAGAAAAATGAAACTGGAAAAAATAAGTGCGATCCTAATGTTCTTACATGTCTTGTTCCTGCAGGAATTTTAATGTGTTACGTACTGGGCTCGTACTTGGATTGGAAGATATTAGCTGCATTGGGAGCTTGTCTCCCGGTGCCTTTTCTAGTTTGTATGTGGTTCGTGCCTGAAACTCCGCGTTGGTATGTTTCCAAACGTAAGTGACTTTTTCAACTTTAGTTTAACAAACGCGTTCGGAACATCTTAATTTACAAGTAATTTTCTTTTAGACCGCCACGAGGAAGCTAAAGCTGCTCTGCAGTGGTTACGTGGAGCAGGCACAGACATTAGCAAGGAATTGTCGGATATTGAAGTATCGTACGCCAAGGCATCTCAGGCTGATGCGAAATTGAAGGATCTCTTCAAGATCCAGTACCTTCGGCCGCTTTTGATTTCCCTCGGTTTAATGTTCTTCCAGCAAATGTCAGGTGTAAATGCGATCATTTTTTACACCGTCAGTATTTTTGAGAAGTCTGGCGGTAGCATTGACAGCAACCTCTCAGCTATTATAGTAGGCCTTGCAAATTTTTTCGCGACCTTAGGGTCCAACCTTGTAATTGATCGAGTAGGTCGCAAACTACTTCTCAATGTGTCCGGATTTTTTATGGGTCTTAGCTTAACGGTACTAGGACTTTTCTTCTACTTGCAAATGAGAGATCACGATTTAACCAATTTTGGATGGCTTCCATTGGCGACATTCATGGTGTACATTATAGCTTTCTCAGTCGGTTATGGGCCTATTCCTTGGCTTATGATGGGCGAGATTTTCCCAAGCCAAGTAAGAGGACCAGCAGCATCTTTTGCTACCGCATTTAATTGGACTTGTAGCTTTGCTGTTACCAAGTCATTCACAGACTTAATTGAAGGCTTCGGTGCCCACGGGACTTTCTGCATTTTCGGAGCTATCTGCCTGTCAAGTGTAGGGTTTGTAACACTTTTTGTGCCCGAAACCAAGGGACATAGTTTAGAAGACATCGAAATACGTATGATGCAAAAAAGGATTCGAAAAAAGAAGCTTAAAACAGACTTGGAAAAGATAACAATAACCAAGCTTTAAGTGTATGTAATTTTGCTGCAATTGTTAAAAAATGTTTTTTTTATTGAGACATGTGAATCTCAAACGAATGTGATGCTAAGTGGCCTGTATGCTCGAAAGGATGTGTATGTTATTTACTGTTATATGACTGGCGCAATATATGCTTCATGTCCTTTTAACAAATTTTTTTTTATTGCGTGCAACTCAAGTACAAAATGAAATAAAATTTTTAAAAAAGAGCTAGATACTTTCTTACTATGTGAGCTTAAGAAATTAGAAAAAGAGGCTGTTTTGAAGAGGCTAACTTTTATATTGACAATAGATCACGAAAAAGCAGCACAAATGGCTTCTTAATCCATAATTAGCGTTTCATTGCAGACTCCGTCGAACGAGACCAACATGATGTTTGATGTCCATAAAACAAACCTAAACTATAGGGATGTAAAGAGGGGTATTATAAAGGAAGCATAAAAATGGTTTTCCAAGGCCGTATCCTATGTAGAGGACAGGAAACAAAATGTTATCAGAATAGTTGACAACATTGACAACCATACTACTAAGATGATTCCACACATTGAAATGCACATTATAACTCACAGTATCTCCCTCTCGTAAAATTTTCATTTCGCACTTTTAAATCAATGGCCTTTGGCTGCTTCTTTGGCAGCAACAATCAATGGATATAACGAAGCCAAAGGACGCGCTAATTTTAAAAACGAATGCTAACAAAACACACCCATTAGTTTATAACGAGTTTAAGTAGATATCCCAAGTTTACTACCTTTAAAAGCTCATTGGCCATAGCCCGTTTTTCCACGTCTACTTCAAGACATCTATCCAAGAAATCTTGGAAAACTAGCGACAATTTGTCTTTATCTTTAATTTCCGGCTTTCCATTTGTTGCGATAAGGTACAATGCCTGGTAAGTAAGACTAGTTAAAGATTTTTTTATTTTAATACGGAGTTTTTACTCTTAAAGGATTTTCATTAAGGTACGGAGGTTCTCCGTCAATCATTTCAATAGCCATGATTCCCAATGACCAAACGTCTACTTTAGGACCGTATTGTTTACGTGTTACTACTTCTGGCGCCATCCAATACGGTGTCCCAACCATGGTTGTTCGTTTTGACTGCTCCGGTGAAATTTGCGCACAGAAACCGAAATCAGCTGTGCAATTTAAATACATTTGTAAGCTTATATGTACTTTCTTAAGAAAAAAGAAGAGAACACTTTCAATAGGAAACTTACTGAGCTTTACAGAACCATCCATTCCGAGAAGAATGTTATCTGACTTGATATCGCGGTGAATTACGTGGTTCTTATGTAAAAACTCTAAGGCTTGAAGCACTTCTCGACAGACTGCAGCAATCTGTCCTTCGTCCATGCACGTTTCCGTAACAACATCCGTTAGGGAGCCACCGGGCAAATATTCCATGACAACCCAAAGTTCTTCACTAACGAGGTAAGAGTCGAGGTAGTTGACTACGTTGGGGTGCTTGTTTTCTCGCATGACTAAGATTTCATTGATAATCAGCTCCTTCTTGGGCTGCTGGGATAAATTCATCTGCTTAATGGCCACTTCCATGCCAGTAGCCGTCTCGATAGCCGTATAAACAGTACCAGACGCTCTACAAATTGTGAAAATGTACCCAAAAAATATCTAAATTTACTTTTCTGAATCCTTAGTTTACAAACGATATTTTTGATTGGATATACACAATTTTACGGACGATCAACGTAAATCAAAAGAAAAACTCACCCCTGTCCAATCTTCTCCAGCTTGGTGTATTTGCGGTTGGGGTCGCCTACACTTACAATGGTGCGTAATCGGTCCAATATTTCCTCGTCTGTCATTTTCTTCTTTCGCTGACGTTCAGCAGGTGTGGGCGTTACCCCGGGAATGCCATTGGTCCCAGGAGAAGCTGAAGTGACTGTAACAACAGCTGTTGGTGTCGTAGGCTGTGCTGTGGTATTTTGATTTCGATCTAAGGCATAGGCACCATTGGTTGTGGCTTCTTCTTCCACAGGTTTAGTGTACTACGATATAGAAAGTGATTTAATTTGGATTTTAGTGGTCAAATTTAGATTTACAATAGACTTCGTCCTTTCGGGCCGTGCTGCTACAGGGGGAGGAGGAATTTCTGTTTCCACGTCTTCAGCAATCTCTACCTCTTCGTCGCCAGCTTCCATAACTTCTCCAGCTTCTTCATTACTGTTCCTTGTTTCTGTATCCGGCGTGGAAGAAGGTGACGAGGAAGATATAGTTAAGGGTGGGCCTAGTGACGAATGTGACGGCGGATGAGAAGGGGAGGGAGAAGGTGAAGTACCCTCACTTAGCACCACTGAGACGTTGATGTTCGCAGCTAATGAATCGGCTAGATATGCTGGGCGAGGATAGGAATCTAAATTGACGATAGTAATAGAAATAATTACAGTACAGATAAAAAATTACTTCGTAGTTGTAAAATTGATATGGTTAAAACCGTTTTACCTGGCATTTTCTGGAAAGCGGTCATGTATTTCGTCTCAGGCTCTTTTTTAGAGGAGGCATCGTACCAATTCAATACATCCAGTACTGCTTGTGGATTTTTCTTCTGCTCCTGTTTGCTAATGTTAGAACTGACTAACAACTTGGTCCACGCTTCCGGCATTCCCTATTAAATAAATTATATTCTATTAGACGTAGGCTAATTGTGATTAAATTGAAATAACAAGATAAAGGCAGCACAACCTAATGAAAGCTAAAAAAAACAATACGAAAATTTTTAATAAAAAGGTGTAAGTGTGATAAAAGCAAACTGCAAGGAATACAAATGTATTCCAGCGTACTTGAGTACTTACTCCGTACTGCTGCTTGCAACGAAATAAAAAGCCAATTAAGCATATTTTTTCCCCTTTACTTCTTTTTAAGTAACTTATGATCGGTTAAATAGTAAGCCATGCACGCGTGAAAAAATGAACGCAAACATATTTTTTATTTCGTTTTCTAAGTAAAATTAAAACAACATGGTTGGTTATATCTTCTAAGATTCCCACACTTACTGTGAACTCTCCCGTTATAGGATCGAACCCCACGTGGACGGTATGTTCGAAATTTGTCGGGTACGAAATGTTCGGTTTCTCATTGTCTCTTGGTTTCTTGTAATGTGCTTTAGCTTTCAGTGTCTTTTTCTTCCGTTCATCTGCATCTGGTTCCTTTGGCAGAGGTTTCATGTCCACAGGCACGATTGGTTTAGAATCAGCCCTATATACAAATCTCACGACAATTAAAAGCCTACGTAAACTTAGTTATTATACTAACCTTCTATCAGACCTGTTGCTTGTAAGTCTGACCGGAGGAGCTGGGGGCTTATCTTCTTCGTCAGACATTGTAGTTTGTTACCTCCCCAAAACGCCAAAAGCAAAATCCCTTTGCTTTGCGAAAGGCAGACAATACAAACCAGTAAGGGCACGACACTTAAAAGGCCAAATTATATTAATTTACTAAAGGAAGTTCAGCAATACAACAAAAAAGTTTACAATCAGTCGCTGGATTGGGAGTGCACCCTCTTCTCTTCTTTTAACATTGTTTGTAAACTGATTCAAGAGCTCCGCCGAGATCAGCCCAATCACACATATACAGCCCGTTTACAAAATGAGTCACTTATGATATAACTTACCTTACGCAATGACTTTTTGTAGCTCCAAAAGAGCTTTATTGGCGTAAGAAAACAAATGAATATGCAAATAAATCTTCAATTTGAAAAGCTAAAGTGCTATATTCCACCTTGCTTATAGCAAGCATAGACTAAAACACTGTCCGAGGAGGCTATCGGGGCCGTTTTCGGCACTTCGATATGAAGACTGAATCCGTTTGCGCGCGCCATCTGCGAAGTCAAAGTCCGCAAGGCGGGTGCTTTGTCTTTGAAACCCGCACAACCGATATCCGTGGATATTTACTACGTATAACAATGTTATTAAATGCCAAACAACGTTAAAATCAGGCCCGTACCCAGGATTTTGGTTCAAAAGGGGTTTAAAAAAAACCTGACGGGCCTGGTTAAAATACATGCAAAAAGGTTAAACGAGTTATTTTTCAAAATGCTGTGTTTTCCATGTGTTTTTGCCGTATGGTAGGAAAACACTCAATGGGTTTACGTCTATAATCTGCATTAGATTCTAAATAAATATGAAAAGATGAATCAACCTCGCATCGGTATAAGTTTCAGTAGCTTTCCGGTTTGGAGATATGCAATTAAGCGTCCCTGAGCCTAGCAAATGCAATTAAGCGTCCCTGTGTGTGGTTCGCGTGTATGGTTCGCGCTTGGATGACTGTAGCAATGATATTTCTGGGTAGTTTTACGTCAATGATTCCATGAAGCGATGGCATGGTGTCGAGGTCTTTCAAATGACTAACGTTTGATTCCCACCTGGACTTCCATAGTGCCATCATCGCTTTGTCAATGTCCGACAGAGCTTCTTTCAACGTCGGAGGTGAGACTGCCATACTTCCGTAGCTATAACCGCCTTGCTCTTTCATCGCAGGAGGCGTACGTTTTTCGTCTCTGAGTTTCGGAGCGGTTTGGCCAGTTCTGCCAGTTTCTCGATGCATAGTTTCTTAGCAAGACACGTTTTAGGTTTAGGTCGAAAGGTAGAACTCCAGTTTCAACCTCTGACGCCGCGGTTGGAGTTGATGGTACTGCACCAGAAATTAGCAGCAACCCTCTTCGGTAGATCTGAGCCAGGGGGCGTATAGTCTTGTTTCTGAGGCGTTGCACCAAGCTGAGTAGGCTACCCATACGTTAGCTTAGAGACTACTGTTGTTTGGAATAGGGTACGAATCTGCAAGCAAGTGACGGATTTGGATAACTTGGACAATTGGTTTAACCTCTGTGACTAGTTGAGCAACTTACAAGTTAACGATATTTGAGTCCCGTCTATAGCTTAGGTAAGGTGGGTTCGATATCCTTTTTAATTTTACGTCAATTAAGGGAACTGGTCATTCAATTGATAACCAGCTAAATTGACTGGTGAGTTTAGAAGAAATTTCCAACTAAGCGTCAACTAAAAGAAATGGTAATTCAAGTGTATAACCTGCTCATTTAGCTGACTTGGAAACTAGAAGGGATTTCCCCCTAGCGGAAGTAGTATAACTTGGAAATGACAGGTTTAGCCAGTATGCAATGTCGATGTAGCATAATCACTGTTGTAATTTCGTTACTGTACAGGTGAAGCTTCTATTACATTGTTCCGAAATATCCAAAATGTGATTCTAATAACCGGTTGAAATGCTACGAATTTTATCATTTTGAATCGATCCTTTAAAATTTGACGATGTAAAGCGGCTGATTCTAATAACCAGCAGATCACAATTAGCGGCATTTACTGTATTATTATTATGTGTTTTAAAGAACACAGGGTAGACAGCTTTTTGGAAATTGAAGTTATGTCACGTATTTAAACTTTTGTGGAAACGTTATTGGACAGGCGGTCTCGCAATTTTAACAATTTTTTTTTTTTTTTTTTTTTTTTTTAAGAAAACCCCCAACTGATACTGATAGTGTTCGGTCTGCTTTCTCCCAATCTGGAACTACAGGACGGGCGTCTTACGGGGTTGCGTTTTGGACAGTGACGTAACGAGACTAAATGGCGCCCGGGGCAAATGCAAAAAAGGCGCCCCCCCCCTTAAAAACGAGACATCGGAACGAAAGGATCATACTAACTTTTATACATTACAAAAGGCGATGAAACACTCAT